>PVIC010046234.1:0-14316 GCA_004025085.1 Thryonomys swinderianus
AGTAAAGATTTTTTCCCATGTTGTTGGTAGTCTTCTAGCAGTGCCAGCGACTTCGTTGGCTGTGCAGAAGCTTTTCAGTAGGATGAGATCCCATTTGTTGATTCTTTCTGCTAGTTCTTGTGCTAGGGAGGTTTTATTCATAAAGTCTCTGCCTAAGCCAATGTCTCCAAGAGTTTTACCAAGCCTGTTTACCAGCAGGTAAATGACATATTTTAACATGCATATTTTAAAAATTCCAGCAAATGTATAAGAAACAGTGAAACATTCAAAACAATAAACATACCTATCACTTTGAAAATTTTCTTGTGCTTTTTAATAATCTCTTCCCTCCTACTCTCCCCACCTACCCGCATCATGTCCTCACCCCTCCACTCCCTACATCCTCAAGCCACTTCTGATTCAAGATCAGTAATTTTTGAGTTAGTTTGCATTTTCTAGAATTTTATAAAAATAGAACATTCAATAAAAATTCTTGTTTGGCTTCTTTCTCTTACTATAATTATTTTTCAATTCATCTACGGTATAGTCTGTGTTAGTGGTTCACTCCTTCTTATTGTTGAGTAATATATTGTTGTATGTATAGATCAAAATGATCAATTCATCGGTCAATAGTAAGTTGGACATCTTTTGTTTATTAAAATAAGGTTATTTTAAATCTTTGTGTACAAATATTTCTCTGGACAATTTTTTTTCTCTTGGTAAGGAGAAATGACTAGATAATGTGGTAAATATGTTTAAGAAATTGCCAAACTGTCTTCCAAGGTGAGAATAACACTTTGCCTTTCTGCTAGCAATATCTGAGAGTTTCACTTCACTCATATCCTTGAGTGATTAGTCTTTCTAATTTAAGACATTCTAATCAATATGTAATAGTATCTCATGGTAGTCTTAACTTGTGTCTCCTTAACTAACTCATTGAATGCTTTTTCAGGTGCTTTTTTGCCATATTTGGTGCAATGTCTGTTCATATATTTTGCCAATTAAATTGGACTATTTTGAAAGTTCTTTTAAGAGTCTCCATAGATGCTAAATGCAGGTATTCTATCAACCATATGATTCATCAGTATTTTCTCCCAACTTGTACCTTTTCATTACATTCTCATAACAGTATTTTTTTTTTTTTTTTTTTTTTTTTTTTTTTTTTTTTTTTTTTTTTTTTTTTTTTTTTTGCTTTTTGAGACAGGGTCTCGCTTTGTAGTTCAGGCTGGCCCTGAGCTCACTGTGGTGCCCAGGCAAGCCGCTGCGAACTCAGCAATCCTCCTGTCTCTGCCTCCCGAGTGCTGGGATTATAGGCGTGAGCCACCACGTCCGGCATTGTAGTATGCGGTGTTGATTGTTGGTGGGCGTGTCTCCATGCCCAGCATTATATGTGGTTACCGGGGATCGAACTCAGGACCTTGCGCTTGTGAGGCAGGCGCCGGAACCACTGAGCTAAATCTCCGGCCCTCTCATAACAGTATTTTAAAAATCTTTATTGGGGGCCGGAGGGTTAGCTCAGTGGTTCTGGCACCTGCCTCACAAGTGCAAGGTCCTGAGTTCGATCCCCAGTAACCACATACAATGCTGGGCGTGGAGACTCACGCCCACCAGCAATCAATACGACATACCACATTCCACAGTGCCGGGCATGGTGGCTCATGCCTATAATCCCAGCACTCGGGAGGCAGAGACAGGAGGATTGCTGAGTTCAAAGCTTGCCTGGACTACATAGTGAGCTCAGAGCCAGCCTGAACTACAAAGTGAGACCCTGTCTCAAAAAAAAAAATCTTTATTGGATAAAGATTTATATATATTTATAATATATAAAAAGATATATAAAAATATATATATGCACACGCACACACACATTATGATCACACTCAATATTGAGACTTTGTACCAGTATATGACATGATTTAATTCTCATTTTTTCCGATTACCCTAACCACCTTATAATCCCCTGCCCCTATATATGTAAGTTTTACATCACATTTTTTCCTTTCCCCTTGTTACTTACCCCAATACCCTATTTCCCTTTAAGTATTTTCTATTTCACGATATCTATCATGCATTCTAGAACTCATTTACATCTTCAGTTTCTCCCGCCAGAGAAAAGTTATGGTATTTATATATCTATGACCTATTCATTTCACTTATGTCTTGAAGGTAAATCCATTTGAGTATATATGACTCAAGATTATTATTATTATTGTTAATTATTAATTTATGGTACTGGGGATTGAACTTGGGCTCTTGTGCATCCAAGGTTGGCGTGGTACCACTTGAGCTAAATTCCCAGCCCAAGATTATCATTTTTATGCCAGTGTAATACTCCATTTTATAAAAAAAACCACACATCTTCTTTATCCAGCCTCCAGTTAATGGGCATTTCAGTTGTTTCCAAGATTTAGCTATCACAAATTGAGCTGCTATAAATATGGGTGCACATGTGTTGCTGTGACATGAATCATTTAATTGTTTCATGTACATACCTAGCAGGGTCAAATGGGACCTCTAATCCTAGTTTTTTGAGGAATCTCCACACTGATCTCCATAGTGGTTGCACCAGTCTACTTTTCCACTGACAGTGGAGAAGGGTTCCTTTCTTCCCACAGCCTTGCCAGCATTTATTGCTGGTTAATTTCAAGATAGCAACCATTCTTTGTGGAATGAGGTAAATCTCGGTGCTGTTTTCATCTGCATCTCTCAAATGACTAGATGTTGAACATTTCTTCATATGCTTCTTAGCTGCTTTTACTTCCTCTAAAAAGTGTCTGTTCATTTCAGATGCTCATTTTTGAATTAGGTCTTTAAATTTGGAGGGGCTGACTTTTAAGCTTTTTGTATACTCTAGATAGTAGCCTTTTGACTGAGAAACCACTGGTAAATTTTTTTCCCCCAATTTGTTGGTTGTCTTTATGCTCTGTCAGTGGTTTCTTTTGCTGTGCAAAAGCTTTTAATAGGTTGAGATCCCATTGTTGATTTCTTTTGTTAGTTCTTAACAGTAGTTTTTGAACAGATTTTTTTGTTCCAAAAATATTTTGATGGATTCTAATTTATTTTCATGTTTAATTTTTAAACAAAGCACATATCTGCTGCTATATCTAAGAAAGCTTTGCCTAGTCCAACTATGTATTTGTTTTAGATGCATATGCATCTCTAAACAGTATAATTTTGGGTTGTTACTTGGGTTATGTGAACTAAACAGATTCTCTTCCCCTTTTATAATATTCCCTTTCTGCCCAGTTTGTTGCTGAGCATTCAGTGGGCTGTATCCTGTTGAATAATTTTGTGATAAATCAACTGACGGATGTCAACCATGTTGTTCAGTGAAAACCCTTTGATGGATACTCACATGGCCAGATTTTAGATTTTTCCTTCTAGTCAACTATGTTCTAGAAGGTCTAGACAAGGTATTCCTCATTTATTTATAAGAATGTCAGATTTTGGGTAATTATACTCTCAGGAGTTATTGATATGACCATTGAAGAAGACTAAACTGACATTGAAGATTAAAGTTCCTGTTGGCTCCGTAATCATTTTATATACATGTCTATGACCTTATCTATTATTTAGGTTTCCTAATGTAGACACTGACCTAATATAAAACACAACGAAACAGTGTCATGGATGAGTATATTTCCAGATATAATGAATATTAAATACTCTGATTTTAATCAACTTCATTTTTCTGGTGGATTTTGTTTTCATTGAATGAAACACTTCATTATTTTTTTCACTTATCATTCTTCAGGGTCCTTTGAGGATTCACAGCTCTTCTGCACCTCCCCTAGTTTCTTCTCACCAGCTTTAGAAAGGGCTCACATTCTATCATGAGGAATTCACCACCTCACACACACTTTCTGTTGTCCTAAGTCCATATTTATGGCTCATCATCATTCTTCTCGGGTGTTTTGCTTCCAACTCCACACATATCTCAGAACAAAGTTTACCCATATCATTTTCAACCACAATTTAATGTGCTTCCCTTTGTGTTTCCTGCCTGGCTGCTTTTCATCAGATTTCCAACTCTTATCTCTCTCTTCTTTGACATATTAGCTTTATAAAAGAGGCTCAGCCTTACTGACTTTGTAGAACAATAAGAGGTATTCTGTGCATCTGTCCACCATCTTGCTGCAAAGATGCTAATTTTCTTGACATGCCAGTTTGTCAACATAAAATTGGAAAATATTTTATGCAAGTTCTCTCTATGGCCCCTTTATATGATTTAGAGATTTGAAAGTATATTCTTGCGTTCAACTTCAATATGATCTTGAGAGTACAGGAAGATTCTTATATTCAAAAAAAGTATCTGTACCACTACAATGGGTTCATAGGAGAAATATCTTTAGCAGGGTCATTAATATTCACTGGCTTTGTTCAGTGATGAATAAATCTGGTGTTTGATAACTATCAAGACAGCTTGCTTTTGGCTCTTTCTCTATCTCCTTTTACTGATGTCACTGTTATAGGAGCTTTGAAGTGAGGATTTTGGATTGATTTTAAATAACATATGAAAATGTGGTTGAAGGTTCCTTACAGTCTCCAGTAGAAATTTGTCCACATCAGAGACCCTCTACATGAGGGGTATGATTGGTTTTGTGTTCCAGGGAGGCCTAGTATTTGACGAGCTGGGGATGTTTTAGATTAAAATAGAAGCACATTGGCAGAATGATGTAGGGAAGCTTGCATAATGTATAATGCCTGTCAGCACCCTGCCTTGATTGAGCCAGTACTTATGAGTACCCCAATTTAATGAGTCCAATATACACCTATAAGTTTTTATAAGTTAACACCAAAGCAAGTTAGAAAATGTTGAAACACATATGTTTTTGCCCAATTGTGAAATTTTTCAGGTACTCACCCATGAGACTTTTAAATGCCTATAAAATTTCTACTGGGAGCAGTTTCTGGAGGCAATAGCAAGGTTGGGGTTTAAATTTATACAGCCTCATGGAGGTGTTATTACCTTCATGATCTGAAGATCTGCCTTATAGCAATTTTTTCTTTCTTATTTTCTGTAGTATTTAATTCATGTATTTTGGCCACAGACTAAAGTTTTTTGCTTAATCTAATGCCCCTTGATTCATACCATTATTCAAATAAAAAGTCTTGGATCTACCAAAAAGGTTAGGGAATGATAGAGCTGAGAGAGGAAAGAAGTACTTATAGTATAATTATCTGATTAGCTAAGATTTGATAACAAATGTATTTCTATTTTCTATTCCCTTATTGATGAAAATCTTTGAAACATTTCTTTATAACCTTAGTGAATTTCATATACAGAAGCATAATCTCATCTTAATGATTGAGAATGCTGTCTCCTTGAAGTTTATATTTCTCAACATTGATTATCACTTGAAATGGTTCCTAGCATACAATAAAATGTTCAATAAATATTTTCTGAAAAAAATAAATGAATTGTATAGACCCGAGATTCAAAAAGATCTGAGAGAACATTTAAGGTTTTCACCAATCTTGGCATGTATTGTCTATATTCTACAAAATTATTTTCTATCTTTTACTTTTATAAAACTGGAATCCAAAAAGAATCATTATGCTAGGAAATGCTCTGATTAGCTGAGCTTTCACAATTTTTTTCTCTTTTGTCCTTTGTAGAGGAAATACTAGAATACACTGACAGTATTAGTAGGAAACAGGTTTGTTCAGATGTAGCTTCAGACATTGTAAAGCTCTGTTGAGCACTCAGGAATGTAGTGGGTTTTGTGTGTGCCAAAACCCTTTAGTTTATACCATCCCAAACCAAGATCAGAAAGTTCAATGATTCACAGAGTCAAAGGAAGCACAGCTCAAGCCAAAAAAGAGTGACAGCCTGCATAGTACATATAGTATGCTGCCCTCTTTTAAGAGACACTTTTCAAAGAAGACATGAAATGAGAATTCCCCAGCCAGACCCTACTCTCATCATTACAGCATAATTGGCACAATGGCTTCCCTGACATCTGTACCAAAGATGTTCCTGATTGCTGAATGCATGATATTGGCAGTGGTCGTCAGCTGTTCTGGGTTAGTGGAGCTGATGTAATCACCAAAGTTTCATTCATAACAAGCACTCATCTTATATGGCCCTTTAACCACTTGAATATGGATTTGTGCTGCACAGGTCAAAGTTTGAGCACGTATGCAGCACAAAGGAGCCCAGAATGTTCTGGTGGATATTTTATTTGCCAGCAATGTTTCTTTCAATTGTGTCCAATAAAAATAGTTTGAGTGGATGGATGGTGTGGAAAGACAAGGTTCTTATACCTATAGGTCTCTCTGATCTTTCATCTTCCCCCATGAGATCCCCACTACACTTTTCATCAAAAGTACCAGAGACATGCTTCTTCAGGATTGATTCTCATGCCCATTCTTCAGCGATTGATGATGTGTGCTTTCCTTGTGTAGTCATGTGGGGAGTGTAACTGATCTTCCTTGTTCAGCAGTTAATGAGACCTTCGCTTTGGCTGGCAGGCTCCTGTTTCTCTTTTAGGACTTGGCTTGAGGATCCTTTTTGTAAGGGTTATTTCTGCACATCCTCCCCCACAACACCTCTGCTCCTACTCTGATAGCATTATGTGTTTATGTCTGTCAAAGCACTCAAAACACTGTACTGAAATTTTGTGTCATACATCTGTCATCTTCTCCACGGTGTAAACTTCTTTATGAAAATGACTGTATCTTACTTATCTATATTACACACATCCTGTCACCCAGCATTTGACAGGGAAGAAATACCCTTAAACCATAGAGTTTGTAGTTAATTTAGCAGTTGATTATAGGTATTTTATGAATGTAACCCTTGTTTACATTCAATGACATATAAGAAATTTATCCCCCTTTACAATTCTTCCAAAATTCAGATAATGACAAGAAGTCATTAGGTTCTTAGTACTTAGGTGGTTCTAGCATGTTATCACTGGGCCCATATCACTTGCTTATATTATATTTTAATAAAGAGACATCAATCCAAGGCTCAACAACAGTATCTAGCCAAGATTTCATGATTTTTCTTTTTTTTGGTTTTATTTTTGGTTATAGTCTAACTTAATAAGTGATACTTGTTTTCATTTACTATTATATGCAATACCTCATTAAAATAGACAACTGGATATTAGTTTATATATATATGACAACACTGGGCAGTTTTATATATATATAAATATATAAAAACATATATTTATATATTTAAATATATAAAATATATTTATACAATATATTTACATATTATACATTTATATAATACAATTATATATTTATATAAAATATATAAAATATTTATATATATATGTATTTATGTATATATAAAACCACTGGGCAGTTTTTTATATATATATTTTATATATGTATTTATATGTGTATATATGTATATACATATGAATATATATGTATATATATATGAAACCATATATATAACCATGTAGTTGTATGTTTGGTGTAGTAAAGGAACCAACCTAAACAGTAAGTTTCTGCATTTCTAAAATTATCCCTTGACTCTGAGGACAAGAAGCTAGAGCGTTCCAACCTCCTAATCTGGTGGTAGGAACTTTGGGGAACAAGGGTGTGGAAAAGACTAAATATTATAAATTCTTCAAATACATCCTCACATGTATAAGAAACCATTCATTTTTATAAGTCCAATCGAATAACTAAATCTCATCATAATGAAACCTTATTCCCGTATCTACTGATGCTTCTTTTATAGTTTCCATATTGCATTCTGATAACAACAATATAGTCACTGATTATGTCTAGTCAGATGTAGAAGAGTATAGGTTACTTAAGTCCTTCATGAGTTGCATTTAAATATAATGATTCTAATCATGCATATTTGTCCTACATGTAGGCCTTTGGAGATGAAACTTTTTTATGGGGTCAGAGTGCTTTATAGCTAGTGAAATTTAGGATTAAAACTAACAAATAACAATTATGAGTGTTTAGTAGATGGCAGCAGTCAATCTGGTTCCTGCATAGTAGGTGCCATGAGTACTGGGCAGAGGAGAAAGCTCTGGCGGTGTGTGGGTTTCCCCATACAGGTCTCCTCAGTGTCCTCATCTGTGATATGCAACATTAATTAACTCAGAGAGCCATGGTAGAGATTAGATAAGGTATGCAGGAGTCAAGCCAAGGTATGAGATATTGTCCATTAAACCACTCTTGCTATTCAAATCTAAATGCACATTTGTCTTCTCAGGAAGATGATGTCCACGAGTCATTGTAATCATTAGGTAGAATGACTTTAAAAACAGAGATAGGTGAGAGAGGTTGTTTCAGAACTCTCTCATTTGTAGGCTTTGTCTCTCGACACCACTGGGCAGTTATTGAATATGTATTGTGTAAAAAGTACTACACTTCACAGACAGCAGGAATGTGAAATGGCCTACAACCAGCATGTCTCTCAAGAATTGAGAAATATAGCAATAAGTGGACACATAAAAAGATAGTTTTCAGAGCAAGATAGTTTATGCAAAGGATCCCTTGAAACTGCAGTTCTTTGGGGGAGATTAACTTTGGCTGACACAAGCTGGCTGCTTGTGATTTTGTATGTGAGTTTCTATTTCATATCTCCTTTGGTAGAAAGTTGTCTTTCTCGGACTCTATTTCCAACCTCCTTTGGGACCCTTGGGCAAAGAGTAGGGGGAGGGCATTCTACGTGGGAGGAAAAACAAACCGAATGAAACAAAAAAGAAACAAAAGGGCTTGAGAATAAGGAAAGCCTGTAGGAATTTGGAACTGCAAAAATATAAAGTAAGTCATGGGAAATGATGTGGGCGGCTGAAAGAAGGGAAGGGTTGACATGATTGGGTATCATATGTTAGGAATAACTCCATGTCAGTGGAGGATAGAGGTCCAAGGATCAAGACCGGAGTCTGGGAATTCAGCAAGGGTGAGGGTTGCTGTTGGCACCCAAAGCTTAGTCAGATGGCAGAAAGAGAGGAGAGGGGGGATTCATGTTTGGAGAACAGAGGTGACTTGTGTGTTTCAGACCCATATGAAGTTCTCATTAGGGGACGTCAAAAAAGGAGTAGGTACAACCAGGAATCACAGCTGTGAGGAGACTGGGAGACAAACGTGTAGGTGGTCTAGGGAGCTCAGCGGAGTGTGGACTGGGGTAGCAACTTTGGAGTCACTAGTATATGTGGATGAAATTGGAGAGCCAGGGGCAAGAATGGGCCCTGGGAAACACTTGAACCTAAATGTTGGAAGAAAAAGAGCAACCAAAAAGGCATGTGAGAAGCAACAAGATAAGAGCAGAAAAGCGGAGTAGAGGACAGGGAGGTTAATGGGAAAAACCCAACAGTGGTTGATTACCTTGAACAGATTTAGCTAGTTTGTTTTGGGAAGAACAATAATCACTAGAAAATAATGAGCAGAAAGGCGGGAACTGCTTAGGTGATCCAACTATAGGCAGCGACTGCAGAAGCCAGAGAATGGTAAGGAATATGAAGGAAGGAGGAGGTGTTGGGAAGACAGAGCCAGAGTTGAAGAGGAAGAAGCAACTGATGACACATGGGCCGGAGAAAGGAAACCTCTGGTCAGGCTATTCATGGACATCTTGCTAAATTGTCCATGGAGTGGGAGTTATGAAACAGAACAGAATGTAATCCTATATACTGTGGGAACAAACAGATTCTCCTTGTATGTAGTAGTGAAATGTGTTAAAATGACACTCTTCTTTGAAATCTTGGAAACAACCCAAATGCCCATCAACTGGAGACTAGATAAAGATGTGTTTTTTTTTATAAAATGGAGTATTATTCTGCCATAAAGAATGACAAGATCGATTCATTTATGTGCAAATGGAGACACCTGGAGGATATACTAATAAGTGAAATAAATAGATCACAGATAGGCAAATACCAGATTTTCTCTTTGATATGAACACCTGTAGATGCAAATGAGCTCTAGAAAGTATGACAGTTTTTATAGAATGGTAAATTTCCATAGGAAATTTGGTGTGGGAATGTAATGAGGGGAAGGAATAAATATGATTCAGAAAGAAAACAAAAAAGTACGTATAAAGGGGGTGGGGAGGTGTGGGTGGGTAGGGATATGGGTAAAAATGAGAATTAAATTGTGTCATATACTGGTACAAATTC
The DNA here is from genome assembly GCA_004025085.1 of Thryonomys swinderianus. Lineage (NCBI taxonomy): Eukaryota > Metazoa > Chordata > Mammalia > Rodentia > Thryonomyidae > Thryonomys > Thryonomys swinderianus. The sequence goes on from PVIC010046234.1 coordinate 10,080, forward strand.
CCCAATGTTATATGTGATTGTGAGATGTATATAAATTGTACCAATAAAGAATTCAATAAAAAAGACACTCTTCTTAGGTGTGCATTTTTTATTTAAATGAGCTGAGGTTGTTCTTGAAAGTGACAAATCAAAATAGCAGCTGCATTTCTCAGCTGGGGGTAGGTAGTACCAATAATGCTTAAATGCTAGACTGTTAGTTTGTGCTGGTATTAAAAGAGGTGTGAATGGTATGTCTCCTTAGATGTTTTCATAATTAAATGAGATCAGCATAGAGCTGTGCTGGCTGGCACATAATGAGAACTGAAGAAAAGTGAAGCTGTCATTTTAATTCCTATTTTGGTAGTTACTCTTACAAATTACTTTTACATAAATTGCAATTCCATGAGTAGTGCTCTGGTAGTTTAAAGTTGATGGCAAATATATATGAACTTATGTTTACTTCTAAGCTATTAATAAGAAGTTATTCTTAGCAAGATAAAGCATAAAAATTATTAAAAGAAAGTATTTGCCTACTTAAGAGAATTATGCTTTTCACTAGGATCTCTTTCCATGTGCACATAATAGAACTGTGGGTAAACTAGAGCTGGCAGGCAGACACTCTGGGCACTTTACAGGGATGAAAATCAGTCCGATGCAGCCATCAGGGGTCTTACCCTTAAAATTGTGTACATTCCATAGCATAAAAATTTCTATGAATTCAGAAAATGTTTCTTTTCAATAGGTCACAAGTACTGTGGGGTTTATGTCTTTTAATTTATTATTTTGTGTGTGATTATATTGCTGATACTAGGAGGAAATTTATCTTATATTCACTTTTTTTTTGAGTCAGGGTCTCGCTTTGTAGTTCAGGCTGGCCCTGAGCTCACTATGTAGCCCAGGCAAGCCTTGAACTCAGCAATCCTCCTGTCTCTGCCTCCCGAGTGCTGGGATTACAGGTGTGAGCCACCATGCCTGGCTATCTTATATTCATTTTTAAATGCAGTGTTCTCTTGGACTATATTTTGCTTGTTGTAGTTATTCAATACATGCTATAGCATGCATCAGTCTAAACATTTTTCTAATAATTCTAATTGGAAAACTCTTATTTTTATTTTAATTATCTTATGTTAGGATGAGAAGATATTTCACTCTGATTCATGGAGTACTTTTGTCCTGGAGTATTAGTTACAACTTTTTTTCTTTTCTCTCCAAAAGAATAAAGTCATTCATTATGGATAGAATATTTTGGGAATTTGATTTGCATCAGGCTAAGGTTACTATATCCAGAGAAACATAAGTCACATTTTTCTTCTCACAGAGGATTTGGTTTCGTATCAAGGAGAATTCATTTATCAATCTCATTTTCTCTATCAAACTCTGAGAGGTGGTGTGCATAAAGCTCGATCTGAAATACACTAGCGTTTGTATCAATATTGAAATAAGATTGGCTTTTAAGATAATTTTTCAATTAGCAATTGACTTTCTTTTCCCTGTTATGTTGACTTTCATAGAATAAAAAAAGAGGGTTTAGCACTCCCTGTGCCATGGCGCCTGTTGAAGCTCCCTTGCAAATAAGAAGATGCCAAGTTATTTACCCTACAGAACAGATTTAGGCTTGCTGGAATTAAATTAAAAGAGTAAACTATCAAATACAATCTTTTCATTCTCTGAGTGAAAGTGTGTGTGATGTAATCACACACATATTTTTTCTTTGATTCTGATGAGTTTTGTTTTCCTATTTGACAGTTTCTGTTTCCTTTCTTTGGAGAAGAAGGACTTTTTTCAAAATAGGCTCTGAAGAGATTTCAGCATAGCACCATGATCTCATTTGATTGGAGGAAGAGGTCTGTGCTGAGTACAGGCATCAGTAAAGTACTGGGCAGAGTGGATTGAAAGATTCCAGAGCCTCATCCACACGATGTTCCTTCTTTGAGATCTCTAGAACGTGAATTTCTGTAGGTTATTCTGAATTCATTCAACAGTCTACAGACTCATAGCACTTTGCTAAGTCTGATAGCTTGTGTGTGTTTATAGCAGGATATCTGATAAGTAGTAAAACGACATATCCTTAGTGTGAAATTAGATAAATCCAGGTTTTTGCAATTATTGTTTCAGTTTCTCTATTCTAAAATATGCATTGAAAAATGGGAAATAGTGCACATACCAAGAGCAAAACTAATGACATGTTTTGAGCCTGACATTTGAAATTTGAAAAATGAAATCCTTCAATAGTTTCTGTGATTATAAGGCTAAGGAGTTGCTAATGCTAGCATTACCAGAAGTGTACAATTAAAAGTACTCCTGGTGAATCTTTCTCTTAAACATATTGTGGATTTCTCAGTGTCTTCCTTCAAGTATACTTCATCTGTTCATAAGGTTTCAAATACCCTTAACAGCTAGAAAAGCCTTCCAACCATAGGTAAGTTTTCAAAAGGAAATAGAAAGTATAGGGTTTATATATTTCACATTTGTATTAAAGTGTGAAGGACTAACACCAGGCTTTCCACAAAGCAGGAATCCTTTGGTTCTCACTCAGGGGACTTGAAAATGGCCTGTTTTATAAGCAGGCACAACACAAATTGGATCTGTTGTTCACTATTTCTTCTCTTTCTGTGTAATTCTGTTTATGTCTTGAATCAACAGATTGACTTTATATATCACCAGTAACACATTCATCACTTCTGCATGTTATCTCCTAGATTTGGATAATGTGTGGAATTGAAATAATTATAACTCAGGCTATTTTGCTATAGATTAAAAACATATGATTTGAAACGTACCTTAAAGAAAGACAACATTTGGAACTTGTTATCTTTGTATGCAGAGTTTCTTTCTAAAAAGACAACTATATGGGATTCAAATGCTCTGACTGACTGACCTAAGAGAGTAATAAGAGGCTTAATGCTGTTCTTTCCTTGCTGGGCTTTTTTGGCCAGAGCCTAACTGTGTTCACAGGAAAACAAATGACTTCATAGATGGAGCAGCTCCACATTAGGAAGTGCAGCAAGAGCTATGAAACGCAGTCACAGCAGGGAAAGAAATTTGTTTGCATTTGGATGACAGCCTTTTGTTTCTGAGGTGCACAGGGTGGATCAAGCTAATAAGTGCTTTTATTAGGGTCCGGTGGATAAATACTGCTCTCCTTGCCATCAGCCCTGTTTAAGTCGTTTTGATCTTGTTTTTTGGCAGTATCTCCAAGTCATGTGATATGCTTGAGGCTACCAGGTGATGTGCTTTTTGACTTGTATTTGATTCCAGGAAGCAAGACTTCCTGGTTCCTGGAAGTCTTAGATGTTTTAGAACATCTACTTCTGAAGCCTCCTCAGTGGTTTGTTGCTGTTTTTCTGTGTCAAAGTGATGCATATTAATTTTGACTCTTTTATAGGACTGCAACAAGAGTGTAACTAGTATAGTTTTTACACCTTCATCTTGCAAATTCAGGAGGCCATAAGCAAGGGGGAGAGGTAGAAACTGTTTCTGGAGATGGGCTGTTCCGCGAGGGGACCAGAACCTGGAAGGGGAAGTCTCAGCAATACTTGCTTCAAGTTGACTAGTGCATCTGGTTATCTTGAACACATTGCCTGGGTCTCCCATGGCCTGGGTGGCAGTGTTCCTTGATTGAATTCTCCTACTATCCAAGGGATCTAAAGATTTTGTTTTTATTTCTCCATTGTCAGGTCCTTAAGTACTATCCTGGGTACCTCAGGCTCAGAAGATAATAAACAAAAAAGACTTCATCCTCCTCATCTCATCTCCAAGCCCAACCTGACTTTCCCCCTTTTAAAGCAGACTAGTATTTTAGAGCCATTTTAGTTTCACAGCAAGATTAAACAGAAGGAATAACATTCCATATATAATGATCTTTTCTCCTTTTATTGACTTTGTACTTTGTTAAATGCCAGCTAACTATCCTTATTAGAGTCTATTTCTAAGCTCTATTCTGTTCTGTGATCCATATGGCTGTCCTTTTGCCATTATGAAACTGACTTGAGCATTATAGCTTCAGTGATAACCCCTGAAGTTGAGAAGTGTCAGTCTTCTGGCATAGTGTGGCTCTTTTTCCCTTTTTTTTAAATTGAATTCTTTATTGGTACAATTTATATACATCTCAAAATCACATATAACATTGGGAAATTTGTACCAGTATATGCCACAAGTTAATTCTCATTTTTACCCATATCCCTACCCACTCCCCCCTCCTCCCCCCTTATACATGCTCTTTTATTTTCTTTCTGTATCATATTTATTCCTTCCCCTC
>PVIC010046235.1:0-14327 GCA_004025085.1 Thryonomys swinderianus
GCAAGCGCAAGGTCTTGAGTTCGATCCCCAGTAACCACATACAATGCTGGGTGTGGTGACTCACAGCCACCAGCAATCAACCAGCAATCAGCACCACATACCACAGTGCTGGGACGGTGGCTCGCGCCTGTCATCCCAGCACTCGGGGAGGCAGAGACAGGAGGATTGCTGAGTTTGAGGCTTGCCTGGGCTACATAGTGAGCTCAGGGCCAGCCTGAACTACAAAGTGAGACCCTGTCTCAAAAAAAAAAAAAAAAAAAAAGAGGCATAGGCTTCCAGTATCAAGAGCAAAAATGAGAAGAGGAAGTACCTGAAAGACTCAGGCCGGTGATGACTGTGTAGACGGGGTGTTGTAGGACATGAGCAACAGTCTGATGAGATGACAGCTGGGGAGTTGAGGGAAGATGAAGGAGCATGGCCCAGGTTCGGTGACACTATGGGCCAGGGAGAGGGCAGCAAGGATGAGCCAGGCTTTATTTAGAGCAAGAAGCTGAGAAGAATGTTCGGGAAGGAGGTAAACAGTGTAAAGGGGGTTGCTGGTGGCCAAAGTCTGGTTACAAAGGCTTCAGGGTCCAAGACAGAAAGGAAGGTAATGAAACAACACCTGGGGGCCAGGAAGGCAGTGAGGATGAGTGACTGAACAGAGCTCAAGACATAGTGTGATGAGTCCCACGCTTATCTTAGGCAAAAGGCTGAGAAGCGATTGACGAGTCCTGATAGAGTCCAGGGCTGTGGGCTGGAGGATGCCAGGGGCTGGGCTGCTTATTTTATCAACAGTTAATCATCGTGGCACTTGAGTGCTTCCATTTTCCTCATGGGTGTTGGCATCAGTTTGCAGCCTGTGTTCTGCAGATTGAATTTTGTCTTTTGGGGCTTCGTGCATGAAGCTTTGCTGGGCTGCTTCTTCCTGAGCTTGCTCTCCCAGGGTGGGCTTTGTTGAGCCCTCTGTCAGGCCTCCCGGGACGCTGAGCTCGGCGCCCACATTCAAGGGAGATGAGGGGAAATGAAGGTCACACTGGGCAGCAAGATGATTCCACCCTTGCTGCGCTCGGCCGTGTGCTGCCAGAGCGGATGCACCTTCTATAAGCTGGAGCCCCAGTCAGCAGCCTCAGCCTCTTCAGACCCCTCTCACAGTGGCCTGCGCTCAACTAGAAAGCCTGTCGCATGCCTCCAAGTTCTCGCTAAATTGTTATATCCCTCAAATTGGGCTCAAATCTGGGATTCTCGCAGAGCGTGGTGGCTCACACCTATAACCCCAGCACCCAAGAGGCAGAGACAGGAAGATTGCTGAGTTAGAGGCTTGCCTGAGCTACATAGTAAGCTCAGGGCCAGCCTGAACTACAAAGCCAGACCCTGTCTCAAAAAAAAAAAAAAATTGGGATTCTCCTTCCTCTATCTCCTAGACCGGAACATAGATATGCTCTACCATGCCCACCTGCAAATGTCTTTAGAGGAGGGGTACCTATAATGAAATCAACACTGAATTAGTTCACAGAAAGAAAAATGTGTGTGTGTGTTTGTGAATGATACTTTGTTTTCTTTGGCGGTGGCCAGGGGACCATCTCAGAACTTCTGGAACTGCTGCCTCCGCTGATCACCTTGGTGACCTTGAGCACAAGAAGCACACCACCTTGGACCAGGGATTTAGCTCAGTGGTTCTGGCGTCTACATGGCAAGTGCAAGGTCCTGAGTTCGATCCCTGATCCCCAGTAACCACAGTGCCAGGCATGGTGACTCATGCCCACCAGCAATCAGTACCACACACCACATTGCCGGGTGTGGTGCCTCATGCCTATAATACTAGGGTCAGGGATGTAGCTCAGTGACACCATGACCACTTTGAAAACACAAGGACCTGAGTTTGATCCCTGGTACCAGAAAAAATAAACAGAGTCATACACTTGACTATCATAACAGTCACTGATTAGTTGTCCCTAAAGCAGGGGATGAGCACATGGCTTGTTCTTGGGGTGCTTCTCAAAGCAATTGGACTCAGAGGTGTACCAGAGATTGCCACAGCAGACAGTAGTCCTCTGCATGTTGTCTTGGTCCCCCCGGGACCTGCCCTCAAATGAGGACATGACCAATGAAGAGGCATTTCGTATCAGTGTAGGAACTCTTGATGACTTCTTGGGGCCTTTCCTGAAACTCAAATGAGTGTTCTTGTGGTTTGGGGGAAGCTTCTTGCCAGTTTTCCAAGCAGGACCCTCTTGTTTTGGGATGTAGCTGGCTGGTTTGGATGGGAACACTCTTTCTGAGTACTACCATCTTTCTGGAAAAACAAAACAAAACAAAAAAGGAAAACAGTGTTTTTAAATGCATAAAGAATCTATGGGTCTCATGTTGCATATAACCTATAATCCCAGCACTTAAGAGGCTGAGGCAGGAGAATCAAAAGTTTGAGATCCCTGGGCATGGTGGCTCACGCCTGTCATCCTAGCACTCAGGAGGCAGAGACAGGAAGATTGCTGAGTTCGAGGCTTGCCTGGGCTACATAGTGAGCTCAGGGCCAGCCTGAACTACAAAGCAAGACCCTGTCTCAAAAAAATAAAATAAAATAAAATAAATAAATTTTTAAAAAAGTTTGAGGTCGACTTGAGCAGTTCAGTGTCTCAAAATAAAATATTGTTTTGAGGGCTAGGGATTTAGTTCAAGTGGTACATACAAGAGCCCGAGTTCAATCCCCGGCACCACCCCCCAAAAAAATAAATAAATAAAATAAAATAAAATAAAATATTGCTTTGAAAGACTGAGCACACAACTCAAGGGTAGAGCTCTCCAAGTTCATCCCCTAGTTCATCCCCTTAAAGAAAAAAAACTAGAATATAAAAAAAAAACAAATTTTAAGACAAAGCTATGCTAAAATGTACTTTTCTTTGTCTGCTCACAAAATACTGTCAGCTTCTCTGTCATGCATAATACTGACCTGTCACAAAAGGTGAGGAGTCAGAAAAATGCTTGATGCTCTTTCGCTGTGTTTCATGTCCTGCACATTTAACAACTGCCATACCTTCTGCAGTGGGTGCCCCTTGGCCGCTGTGGCTTTGTATTTAACCCCAGTTCATGCTCCGAAGCTCAGTACAGCTCATCTCCCCCAAAAACCCTCCTCCCTTAGTCACCACCACCACCCTTGTCAGACTAGTTCACCTCTCTTCTTGTGTCATCTTTTGGTTTTTTTAACTTGATGTTGTTATTGTCTTACTGATTTCTGTCACTGATTCACTTGTTCCTTTTCCCAGCCACTTGGTGCGAACACCAAATCTAGTTTGAGTCTGTGTTCCCAAGGCTTAACTCGCTGCAAGCGCTCAGAGATTCTTTGTTAGGAAGATGAATGCAGAACTTGTTACTTACTTGACCCGGACAGAACATACTTGGTTGCTTTAGTGACACTAGGACTCGTTAGCAATATTCCACTGGGAGGCAGTGTTGTGCAGGGAAAAGATCTCAGTTTTGCAAGCCTGAAAGTCAGGGCAACTTTACTTCTCTCGCCTTCTATGTGCCTGACCCCAGGGCTGGGCACAGCATGCTGAAGATGGAACGTCTAAGATTGTTCTTATAGGAGTATCATGAGTATAGGATTAACAATAACTTAGGTAGTTTTTGGTAAAACAAACAAAAACCTAGCACATAGTGAGTGTATTTGTCATAGGAGACCTCTTACTTAAGTAATAACAAACAGGGCCGGAGGGTTAGCTCAGTGGTTCCGGCGCCTGCCTCGCAAGCGCAAGGTCCTGAGTTCGATCCCCAGTAACCACATAGAATGCTGGGTGTGGAGACACGCCCACCAGCAATCAACACCACATACCACAATGCCGGACGTGGTGGCTCACGCCTGTAATCCCAGCACTCGGGAGGCAGAGACAGGAGGATTGCTGAGTTCGCGGTGGCTTGCCTGGGCACCATAGTGAGCTCAGGGCCAGCCTGAACTACAAAGCAAGACCCTGTCTCCAAAAAGCAAAAAAAAAAAAAAAAAGTAATAACAAACATATCTGCAGATGAAAGGTCATTCCAGAGAAGTGAGCTGTAGGATTAAGCTGCAAATGATTCTCACTCTCCAACTGTGCTGGTCTTCATGTCCCCCAGAGGGTTCAGGGTTGCCTACCTGGGGTTCAGAGGTTCTCAGAGTTCCTTGGGGTTGCATATTCCCCTCACACTTAGGCAAGTCAAGAGATTGTGGAACTATTGTTGCCAGGCCCTGATTCTGCTGCATGTGCATTAAACAGATTTTTGTGCACTGGCTGGGAAACAAGCCACCATCTATAATTCTGTTTCTATGGGGAAAGGCTTTCTGTATTCCAAACAACCAACTTACTAATGAACTCCTGGAACACAACCTATTTGTCGATGGGGACCAGCTGACTGGGTTTACATGGCTGAGGCAGCCGCCCAAGTGACTGCGCAGTGTTGATCTAATTATAATGAGTTCTCTACGGTGACTAATCTAACTGTGGTCTCCACAATTGAAGTGGAATTTTGAAAAACTGGAGAGAGTTCTGCACGGAGCTACAAAGATGATTAAAGGACGGAAAGAAAATCTAGTCTGGTCTCTATAGTTTTAAGAGGGTGGTAAATACTACATTTAGTAATTGCTTTCAAGCAAAAAATATATTTGATTCTTCACTGTGTCAAGTGCATTTATCATTTGCTAATTTATTATGAATTTGCAGATAGGAGAACCAGTGTTTGTTGAGCACCTATACCAGGGTATCTGATATTCTGAGGACATTTTACATACAATATTTAATTTTTAAAAAATATTCCAGTACTGAGAATCGAACTTAGGACCCTGCATTGCCAAGCAGGTGTAGCACCACTGAGCTACATCCCCCAGCCATTACATACAATATTTAAGTCTGTCCTTATAATCACCCAGCCAGACAGAAATAAGTATCTCTATTTTACAGATGAGGAAACTGAGATTCAGTTAGATTAACTAGTAAAAGCTTTAAATTCAAGCTAGATTAATTTCAAAGCACACCAAACCAATCTTCCACAGTGTGCTCATTCTGAAACATAACCCTTAAACTACTTCCACAGCCCACCCACTGCTAGAACCACAAAGGTTCTAGCCTCCTGCTTTAGCCGCTCCCCTCACCAGCTCCCACTCTGCTCCGGTGCCGCGTTCAGATCTCCCTCTCCCTCGTGCTCTCCTTTCCTTCTCCCCGCACACCTCCAACCTCCAGGCCTTCACACCCCAGCTCTCCTGCCTTGCTCCCTGCCTCATCTCTAGGCCGATGTTCCTCCGCTCTCCCTCTGTGCCTCAGCCTGTGTGTGCTCTCCATGCACAGGCTGGTCAGGCCAAGGAGCAGGTCATATTTCCCACAGAAAACAGAATTTATCACAGGGAATTGATACTGTCTGTTATTTAACCACAGACAGCCTGCAACACACAAACACACATGCATGCATACACTCACTATTTGTTGAATGAACACAAATGGTCATGTTTCATTATTTTTTAAAATAATAGTTTAAAGGGTCGGAGGGTTAGCTCAGTGGTTCCAGCGCCTACCTCGCAAGCGAAAGGTCCTGAGTTCGATCCCCGGTAACCACGTACAATGCTGGGCGTGGAGACTCAAGCCCACCAGCCATCAATACTGCATACCACAGTGCCGGGCATGGTGGCTCACGCCTGTAATCCCAGCACTCAGGAGGCAGAGACAAGAGGATTGCTGAGTTCACGGCAGCTTGCCTGGGCACCATAGTGAGCTCAGGGCCAGCCTGAACTACAAAGCGAGACCCTGTCTCAAAAAAAAAAAAAATAGTTTAAAGATTGACACAGAACATTTATGTTTTCTAAAAAGTATTTGAGTTTAGCCTGATCACACATGTCTTTTTATCTTATGTGTTCCCCTGAGAAGAAGGAAAGGGAACAACTTCCAGCAGGATCCTGAGAGTTTTTCATAATGTCAGCCTAGCATGGCTGGGGAGAGGTCCCATGCTGGACATCATCCAGATCACAGCAGACAAGACCTCAGGAAGCTTCCATCCCTTAGCTTCAGGAAGGACCCAGGAAATCCATTACTTTCAAAGGAACACTGATCTTTGTAAACTCCTTCACAGAGAAAACTCCTATCCTGACAGGAAGGAGAAATTCTGGGAAATTTTTCCTTTCAAGTTTAATAACCCCATTCTTTTTGTGTCATTGCCAACAGAAAAAAAAAATAAAAACAGAAATGGCCCATCATCTTTCACGCAGTGGCTCTTCTGAAGTTTAGGTCAATGCTGACGCTTCTTAAGTTACTCTGGATGGGTCTGTGGGTCTGTTGTCTAAGCTAAAATAATCCTAGGTTCTTTAGCTCTTGTGTGCTGGTCACTGAGTGGCTATTCTGCTCTTGCTCTGAAATCTCCACATGCTCTCTCAGTTCCCATTGAGCGATGGAGCCTGGAGCCAGCCACAGCTCTGCATTAGAGAGAGGCCTGGTCAGTGCAGAAAGCAGTGTAACAATTACCTCATGATACAGACATGCTTTTCATTTGCCACAGTTCTTTGCTTGCACTTTTTTCAATCAACAGAACTGCAGGGTTGTGACAATTCCTCCTGGTCAACTGGCTTCCACTAAAGCTATACTTTCAATTTTCCAGCCAACTGCCTTTGAGTGCTTGGCATCTTGCCTTTGAACATGTTCACTTTTCAACTCCAAGTGTACAACCCTGAATTTTTCTACTGCAACTTTCTGCTGCCATCTATCAGTCTATGTCCCATTATTCCAGTTGGCCAGCCTTGCCTCTGTGATGACTCCAGTCCTCTCAGATCTTTCCTTTTGGGTAACACCTCAAGGCTTGTGTTATTAGCTGCTGGCTTCCTGTGCAGATTTCTTATTGATTAGTGCATTAGTCAGTTGAAGCTAAATTATACAGCAATAACAAATCACTCCCAAATCTGTGGCTTAAGACAGATTAGTGTGGGGACATGCTGTTTCCTATTCACACTACATTTTTCACCCTGGTTAACAAAGAGGCTCTGGTAGACATCCTCATGCCAAGGTCTTAAGCTGGTCCACCATCTGACTCATCACCAACAGAAAGGTTTTCAGGGATCAGTGGGGCAGGGGAAGAAAGCATGCAGAATGGAGCTGTCTCCTGTGTCTACTCCACTTGGAAATAATGCACGTCACTTATACTACCTTTTCCCTGGCTAAAGAAAGTCACATGGTGGTGAGCAGTTCCAAGGGAAGCTGCATTCTGAAGAGGAGATGAAATGGGGTGACACCTTGGTGTGACTATTAAGGTCTCCACAATCAGTGAGATTCAAATGTTCCTCAATGCAGTGATCTTGTCTCTCTCTGCATCATCCATAAATATTAAAGTAGACTTGTAGGGCTGGGGATTTAGCTCAGTGGTTCCAGCGCCTGCCTCACAACCACAAGGTCCTGAGTTCGATCCCCAGTAACCACATACAATGCTGGGCATGGTGACTCACGCCCACCAGCAATCAATACCACATACCACAGTGCCAGATGTGGTGGCTCACGCCTGTAATCCCAGCACTCAGGAGGCAGAAGCAGGAGGATTGCTGAGTTCCAGGCTTGCCTGGGCTACATAGTGAACTCAGGGCCAGCCTGAGCTACAGGCGAGACTCTGTCTCAAAAAAAAAAAAAAAAAAATAGACTTGTAGATTCTTGGCCTATCTTTTTCTGACACAGTATCTTCTACAGAAAGAGGAATATTTTTCTATCCCTAGTCCAGATTACATGCAAAGATGTCTGGCCAAAAATCAGATTCTGCAAAGAAGCTGCAAGGCAGAAGGTAAAAGGGTGAGCCAGTGAAAACACATTTCCTCTCTACCTACAAGAATGCAGTCCAAGATAAAGTTGTTGGGAACCTAGGGTTAGCACCTGGTGTGACACACACAGATTTGCTAGTAAAGCTGATGGCAGGTTACAAACACAAGAGGTAAGTGCAGACCTTTTTTACTGGCATGAAAATCTAAATCAGACAAGTGGGCCTGGGAGTGTAGCTCCTTACAGAACACACGCTCAGCAGACACAAGGCTCTGGGTTCAAGTGCCAGGACTCTACCCAAAAAAATGTATATGAGACAAAGAGCGTGAGGTTCATGCAGAAGGAGTGACAGTGCCCTGGGAGTCTGAGCTCATGTAGCTTGGGAAAGTCGATCACCCTGCTGGAACTCAGGCATCTGCTCTGACAGGATCAACTGGGCCTTGATCTATGGTCTAGTTCTTTAGCAGAGGGCCTTTAAGAAGTATTTAAAAATATGGATTCATGGGATCTGCTTAGATTTCTAAACCACCTATTTGGAGCTGACAAGAGAACCTCTGATGAATTCCTTCAATATGCAGCACCCCATTTCCCTGTTTTTGACTTCCTTCTCTTCTCAAGCTTTTCTAGCTTACATCCAAACTTTGGGAACATAAACTCATCATTTATTCATCCCTAATCTGCTCTGTTAATATCCATATTTCCTGCACATATATGGTGCCATGATATATATAATCAAGAGAGCCAGATAAACTTGGAAAAAGGTTGATGATCACTTTATGAACTTCAACTAGGCCCATGACAGCAGAATAGTATTTGAGTTTCCTGAAGCATTTCCCTGTAAGGAGATGCCCTCATGTGACCAACCTATGGCTCTCCTCAGCAGAACTGTTCTTCACCACTTCCATGCATCCACCCACTTTTCTACTCTCTCACAAAATTTCACACTTGCTATGTCCTTTTTTTTTTTTTTTTTTTTTTTTCAATACTGGGGATCGAGCTCAGGACTGAGCCTTGCTGCTGTATTCTTTTTTTTTTTTTTTTGAGCCAGGGTCTAGCTTTTTAGTTCAGGCTGGCTCTGAGCTCACTATGTAGCCCAGGCAAGCCTCGAACTCAGCAATCCTCGTGTCTCTGCCTCCCGAGTGCTGGGATTACAGGCGTGAGCCACCAAGCCCGGTGCTGCTGTATTCTTATACTTTAATTGTCACAACAAAATTCTGAGAATCTGGTGGCTTAAACACCAGAAATATATTCCTCACAATTCTGCAAGCTGAGAAGTCCAAGAGCAATGTAAGTTCTGAAGCCAGTTCTCTTGGCTTGTAGGCAGCCATCTCCGTTGTGAAGAAGGTCATTTGCATGACCTTCTTTTTTGTGTAGTAGAGAGACTTTTTCACGTGTCTTCTCTTCCTTTCACAAACACAGTAATTCTATGGACCTGGACCTCTCCCTTATGACTTCATTTAACCTCAGTTACCTCTATAAAAGCCCTATTCTGAAATACAATTACACTGGGTCTATCATATTAAAGAAACTTTCCTAAAGAAACTAGTGCATTTCCTTTGCTCAGAAATTTTTCATTCCTGATTGATTGATTGATTGATTGATTGATTGATTGATTGATTGATTGACTTTATGAGACAGGCTGGCTTTGACCTTTTGGGATCAAGTGATTCCTCTTGGGTCTTAGCCTCCTGAGCAGCTGGCAATACTGGCCGTTCTACCAAACACAGCCCAATTTCTCATCATCTCTGTTGGCATTACAGCTTTCAGCCAGTTACAAAGGAGAGCTTGAGACCCTAAAGACTTTGAGGAGCAACCATGAAACCAGCACAAGATTGCCTGCCTCTCAGTTTTTATGTGAGAGAGGTTAAATTAACTTGTTTATGGCAGTATTATTTTAGATTTCTGTTACTCACCACTAAACCTACTCCCAGCTAATATAAACAATTTCCTTATTGATTTGTTGTGAATAATGTGATAAGGAGCTATATCATGCCAAGTACGCAGTAAGTCTTAGTAAATGGGCTATTTTTTCAATTGATCATAATAGTGACATAAATCCTTGGATAAGGTTGAGGTGAAACTGGCAAAATTATTGAAGTTAGCTAATGTTAATGTCCTAGTCACAACATTTGTATAATACATTGATCTATATTATACATGTGCTGATAATTATATTTTTAATAACTTCTGCAGTATCAAAGATTGAACTCAGGGAGCAACAAGCTACATCTCCAGCCACTATTATATTATTTTGAGGGAGGCTTTGGCTGGTTGAGCCCATGTTGGGCTCAAACTTGCAATCATCAGGCCAGGGATGTGGCTCAGTGGTGCCATGCCTGCCTGGCAAGAACAAGGTCCTGAGTTTGATCCCTGGTACCAAGATAAAAAATTTGCAATCTTCTTATCTCAGTCTCCAGAGTAGCTGAGATTACCGCAAAAATACTTACATCTTGAAGAGTGTCCTTCTTGACTCATTTTCTCACAAAATAAAGGGTTTTTCTTAATGAAATTTAGGAAAAAGACGTATGTAGCTGTGTTAGTAAAGTACTCACTTCTCACAAAGCCTACCTCATTCATGAAGTAAGTCCTTCAAAACACAACAAAGCATAAAAAGATTTCTAGCATGTTTTCTGTAATTTTCATTTCCTTACAAATATTCCACCACTGTATTAAGAAAATATAGTCTTCACATAAACTTGGAAAACAATGCTTTATATTTAAAATGCTATGTTTATGAAGGTAGTGCAGCTTCTTAATAGAAAATTATACACAGCTTCACAATACTAAAAAACTTTATTTCAGATATTTGAAGATAAAATTGCTTTTAGAATACTATTATCATTGTAACGCTGCCATTAGTTTCCTCGGTATACCCTGCTGTGAAGATCATTATTTTGAGACTCAGAAAGTCAGCAAAAAGGCATGCAGAACCTCTCCCAGTACTGAATCAATTTTTAAAAGACAAATTTTCCTCAGAAATATGGTGAAACAGAGAAGTCATTCATAATCGGCTCCTCAAGCAAAAATTCTTTTTAATTATTCTGACATTGGAAAAAGAATACACAGAGAAATACTGTTCTCAGTGTATTCCACATAGCATTTGATAGTTATGTGTCAGGACCAAAGTAGCTGGTTCAAACCTAACTGGAATGGGCCTTTTCCATTAAGGTGCTTTTTAAAAATTAGTCATAGAAGACAACTGTGAAGACTTTTCAGTAATATACTATAGAGATCAACAAAAAGCCTTAATCATTATTAAAAGAAATTGATAATAATACTGCAAGATAACCCAACTAATTCAATATGAAAGTTAAAAAAGGTTTTCAAGGTATAGGTAGACTTGAGATGTCTCAAGGGAGGGAGAGCAGTCTGACTACAGGGGAGCACAAGGAAAGGAAAACCATAAGACGAGGAAAGGTATGAGTTAGAACCAGCAAAAAAATGCACATCAGCACCAGCAGATGGGACAGCAGTAGTAATTTGGGACTAGGAGGACATTCTACTGGGAATGAATACCAAGGGGTGTTTTAACTAATTCATTAGGTAATTGATAACTATTGAAAGGTTTTGAGCAAGAAGATGAAAAAATCAGTGCTGGCTTCATTGAGTTAATTCTAGCCAGCATTCACAGAAGGATTAATATCAGTTTTTCATTAATTCTGCCAAAAATTAAAAATATCAATATAGTCTATGCCAGGGTTACCTAGATACCAAAACCAGACAAAGATAACAGAGGAAAGATCATTATAGACCAATATCTTTTATTAATGTATGTATAAAATCTTCAGCAGAGAATTAGCAAACAAAGTCCAACATCAAATGAAGGGATTACATTCCATGAAGAAGGGGGATTAATCCCAAAAATGCAAGGTTGGTTTAACATTTAAATATTAGGTACCCTACCAATAGAACAAAAATATAACCACATAATCATCTCAATCAATGCAAAAAATGCATTTGGGAAAAAAATTTCAACAAACTACCACAAGTGAAGAATTTCCCTAGACTTCTAGGAAGATGGTAGAGCAGTATAAACAAGTTTGCCTCTCCGAGATTTGAAATCCAAACACTGGAAGGTAGCAACTTGGGGAAGAGAAGGAGGAAGATGGATCCCTGGGACCTAGGAGGGATTTGAAGGGAAAATTGGAGCACACAAAGAAAATGAAGAGGCAGACCTCAATTCAGAAAAAGGAAGTGGCAATCTGTGATGTGTCTCTAGCTCCTGGCTCCTGGTATGAAAGAGGACAATCAAATCTACAGAGACCCACTGAAAGTGAGTGACTCCAGAGGCCTCCAGAGAAAGCTCCCAGTGGAACAGAGAAGTGGAGACTGTACACTGACAGCTAGTGACTCCACTCCAAGAAACTACAGTGTCCCCTGCAATTGTTACCAGAGAGCCTTACCAGATAATCCCTGGTAGGACTACATTCTTGGGAGGGGCCAACTAAACCTAAGATTTTTAGCAACTGTGGGTTAGTTTCATTTCAGGGCTCCAAGAGCTAAGAGTGCAAAATGGCTGGAGATACACAGGTCAGGGAGCAGTAGTCAGGTAAGCAGGAGACCCTCAGAGTCTTATAAGCTAAATAATTCAGGTCCCAACCCCACAGTGAGGCCAGGATCGACCTGACTTCTGTGGATTTGAAAGTACTATACTACAACCAGCACCCTGTCCTAACCCTACTGCAGGGGTTCTGAGATGACAGGTCTGCGCTCTAATTGTCTCCTTAGTCTACCAGTGAGAGCAGAGCCATGCTCTGTACTAGACACCACCATGAAACTGTAGAGCCCAGAAAATAATCATAGGCTTGAAATCAGAGAAAAACTTTGGCACTGCTTGTGAGTTATTTTGTTTGGTTGAGTTTTTTGTTGGTTGGTTTTTGTTTTTACATGAGAGTAAACATTGTTTTCAGGGTTTGTAAAATTTGGTTGTTTTGCTTCATTCTTTTGTTTTTCTCCTTCTTTCTTTCCCTCCTGTCTTCTTCATGAGTTTCCCAAGGCTCAGGTAATCTATTTTTGTTCTTAAGCCTGGCTTCTGATCTCTTTCTCTTCTTTGATTTCTCAGTCTTTTCTTCTTATCTCTTGTAAATTTTCTCCCCTTAGGGTAAACTCTGTATAGAGTAGATATTTACTGTATGTAATTTTCTGATTGATCTTAGATACCGTTATACAACACTAAGTCTTATATGTAGGGTTTAAGGCAACAAATTAAGTTATGACAGTTCATCATTGTCCTGTCCGTGCTTGCTGCTGTTATTACTGATTGTACTACATTAGCCAAGCTGACAAAGTTGTTGTGATCAACTGATCGTCATTGCATGCCAATACCTAGATTGTCTGGGTGTCGTAAATCCAATACTAAGAACCAGATCCTAGGCCAAATGGGCAGCAACATTTCAACCCTAATAATTTACACCAGCAGGATTCTGGGACAGACTCAAAAGCGAAAAAGCAGCTACACCTAGAAGAGATTTCTGAAAAGTAGTCATTTCCTAAAGAGGTGTCTATACAAATAATAAAGCTATCTACCAAAAGCAATATACAAGCCTCAATGTAGAAAACAAATAAACAAACAAAAGAAAATGACACAACATGAAAGCAAGGTGCAACCCATAACCCCCAACTCATCCAAGCCAAATCAAGAGAACATTAAAGTGAAAAAAAAAAATCAAAACCCATCTAGTTGAATTTTATGATACTGTAGCAGCAGAAGTAACAAAACAGTCTCTAGACAAAAACAGATAATTAAAGACATGATGACCGCAGTGAGGGAAATGATTAATGAATCTAGAGTAGCTATAATCTGGAGTACATTTTGAAAAAAAGTAGAGGAGGGCCAGGGATTTAGCTCAGTGATTCCGGCACCTACAAGAGAGGCTTATGATTGGTGATAATCAAATGAAAGACTTCTTAAAAATATCTAGAAACAACGAAAAAAATCAATCTAAGAGTTACTAGACAGTGCAAAGAAAACTAATATACAATTAATTAATTGAAATCAATGAAGAATCAGGAGATTGCACAAAGGACATTTTTTAAAAAACTTGCTCACAAATGTAATAGAAAATTGTTTAAGCATGGACAAAGAATTTGAGATACAGATAAGTGAGCCACATAGAATGCCAATTAGTCATAATCAGGAAAAAAAATTCACCAAGGCATATAATAGTCAAGATTCCAGAAATTAACACAAGAGCAGAATACTAAGAGATATTAGAGAAGAGAAAAAAAATCATCTACAAAGGAAAACCCACAAAAACCACAGCAGACTTTTCAACGCAGACCCTTAAGTCAAGGAGAGCTTGGAGTAAAACATTTCAAGCTCTGGGCCGGAGATTTAGCTCAGTGTTTCCAGCGCCTGCCTTGCAAGTGTAAGGTCCTGAGTTCGATCCCTCAGTAACCATATACAATGTTGGGCGTGGTGGTCCATGCCCACCAGCAATCAATACCCCATACCACAGTGGCGGGCATGGTGGCTCATGCCTGTAATCCCAGCACTCAGGAGGCAGAGACAGGAGGATTGCTGAGTTCGAGGCTTGCCTGGGCTACATAGTGAGCTCAGGGCCAGCCTGAACTACAAAGCGATACCCTGTCTCAAAAAAAAAA
>PVIC010046236.1:0-14320 GCA_004025085.1 Thryonomys swinderianus
TTTAACTATTTTAAGTAAAACTCTGCTTTTAAACTATTTCTAAATCATACTCCCTATCCAGTACTAAAAACTGGAATGAGGGCCTCCACACTGAGCTACATAGGATGATCAAGATATGTGCTGAGTATTTAATTTTTAAAACCTTATTACAGTAAAAGACACACTGCCAAGGACTATGGGATAGGTCAGTGGTGGTGAACTTATGGCATACATGCCACAGCCAGCTGTTTGTCATCACTGAAAGCTCCAAAAGTTTGCCAACACTGGGATAGGTGTTTGAACAGAGGGAGATTGATTAATGGCAATGCCTTTTACTGCAATAATGTTTAAAATGTAAACACTCACTATCACCCCTCAGTGATCAAAGGTTTACAGCAATTTCTGTAAAATAAAAACATTCCAGTGTGTCCTCACCCACCACATCTGGCACCCTGTGTTTTCTGGCTCTTTTATAAATCAAAATGACCACAAGAGGTAAATATTTTTTATCAGTTCAGGTCAGGAGTACAATTCAAAAAGTACTTACAGAGCTGCTCCAAAAACAATGGCAATGTGTGTTTTAGTGTAATAATTTTTTTTTCTTTTTGAGACACGATCCCGCTTTGTAGTTCAGTCTGGCCCTGAGCTCACTATGTAGCCCAGACAAGCTTCCAACTCAGCAGTCCTCCTGCCTCTGCCTCCTGGGATTACAGGCGTGAGCCACCACTTCCAGCACTGTGGTATCTGATACTGACTGCTAGCGGGTGTGAGTCACCATACTGGTATTGCACATGGTTACTGTGGATTGTACCAGGGACCTTGCACTTGGCAGGCAGGCCCTGGAACCACCGAGCTAAATCCCCAGCCCTGAATTTTTAATTTGAGATAGGGTCTTGCTAAATTGCTGAAATTGCTAAACTGGGATCCTCCTCCCTTTCCTCCCAGAACACTGGGCATCTAGGCATGCACCACCACACCCAGCTATACTATAGCTTGCTTGCTATTTATTTGTTTGTTTGTTTGTTTTGAGATAGGGTCTCGCTTTGTAGTTCAGGCTGGCCTTGAGCTCACTATGTAGCCCAGGCAAACCTTGAACTCAGCAATCCTCCTGTCTCTGCCTCTGGATTACAGGCATGAGCCACCACGCCCGGCACTGTGGTATGTGGTACTGATTGCTGGTGGGTGTGAGTCACCTTGCCCAGTATTGTTGTATGTGGTTATCAGGATCAAACTCAGGACCTTGCACTTGCAAGGCAGGCACCAGAACCACTGAGCTAGATCTCCGGCCCTAGCTTTTTACTTTTTACACAAGCCAACTGGGATTGTGGTGCTGCTTTGTAAAGCCAGCTGCTAGCAAGATACATTCCCAGCCAACTTCATATCCACAAACAAAACTCCTATATGGGTGGTGAAATCCACATCCTATCACAGCACACCCAGCCTCCTAAGAAGCCAGGGGCAACGTACCCTTAGAGTGAAGAGAGAACAGCACTGAAATCACCACAGGTCTAGCTTAGAGCCCTGTGCAGCTATGACCGCCATCTCTTGCACTTTCTGGGTTGCTGCAGCAACAACTGTTTCCTGGGCACAGGGTGCCTTTCAGGGTTATGCAAATGTTCTAGAACCAGTTGGGGTTGGTGGCTATAAAAACACTGTGAACATGTTAGATGCCACTGAATTGTTCACTTTCAAGTGGTTAACACTGTTAGGAAAACCTTGCCTTAATAATTTTTTAATTAACATGGCAGCAAAGAAGTCAGATACAGCCAAAGGCAGCAATTCGTTCTGGTCTATGGACATGAAACACTGATACCCCTCAACCCAGCCAGGCTCGAGAACTCATGTAACAACCATCCTGGCTAGTCATATCGAAGTCAGTGTCCAGGCTGACGCAGCAGTGGGAGCTTGTGCCCAACAAAGCCAGCAGATGGCCTGGGTGCTACAGATGAACAAAGTGATGAAGTTCAAAGTGATGCAAGACTTCCATGCCAGCCTCACAGTGATTGGGCAGGAGCTGACAGGTGCCCAAGCAGGCGGAAGCCTCAGCCCCCTTGGAAAGGCCCACACAGCCCTGTGTCCTCCTAGCACAGTGGTTTGCAGGAGCACCTAGGCCACCCTGCACACTGGGTCCGGGTTCTGCCATGTGGCCTAAGGAAATCAACTACAATGGTTGTGTCCCACCCAAGAAGGACGCAGGCCACTGCTCCCAGGAGCTCTGTCCAGGATGGGAGTCAGTCTAAGGAATTCTGACTTAATGCAGGAGACAATGGGGAGGCCGCAGGAGATGTGAAGGATCCAGGATAGACTGCACTGCAGCAGGAGAGCAGACAGGGGAAGGGAAGGGAAGGCCAGGAAACACTGTAGGTGAAGAGGAACACGGTCAGGGAATTAACAGTGGCCTGAGCACAGTCTCTGAGGCTCGAGGGAGGGGGAACAAGAACTGAAGAACTCTCTGAGGTTGCCCAAATGGGCTGTGACACCTTGAGTGTAGAAGCAGGGACACTGTCACAGAGCAATGGGTATCATCCAGCCCTGGACCAGCTGTTCTACCCATTGGTGGGCAGCTGGGCAGAGAGAGGTACCAGCCCCACAGAGACTAGTGTAGGGAGCATAGGAACCAGCCCTGGAAGAAAGCTTTGCCTCTGACCTAACTATAAATACTAATGGCCTCAATAAACACAAGTTCTAATATCAATGTCCAGCTGGCTCCTGTTGCAGAGCTGAGTGGAGCCCACTCTCTCCCTCCCCAGGCCACCCACACCCTCATATGTCTCCATCACCCCTTACATGCCATCACCACTCCAGCTGGGCATGGCCACAAACTGGGAAGGTGGGAGGTTCTGGAGCACAGGAGGGAATAAGGCAGGTTTGTAACAAAGGGAGCAAGGGGTAGGCACAGAGAGGGCTGGGGCAGTGGGTGTAGGGCACCTGGGCTGCTCTTGGATCACCCTTCTCTCCGCTGTGCTTCTGTGCTGAGATCCCTCTAAACACTAGTGCTGTTTCCCTTGGCTGATTAAATTAGCTATACTAAGGACCTACATTTAAAAAGCACACAAAATTTAATCTTAAAAATTGTTGGCCAGTGTCAATGTCCTGATAGCAATATACCTTCCAATCATAAACAACCCTACCACACAGCTAGGCCAATCACCTCAGACCACGTTACAATGAACCTACCTATCCCCTCCCGACTTGCTCCCTTTTGCCCTCCCACCCTCTATAAAAGCAAAAAAATCTTACATGCAATAAAGCAGCAGCTTCCTCCCTCAACCAAGAATCAGCTGTCTTGATTCTTACGTGTCCCCCCCTGCTCACCCTCCCACCAGCACAACCCCACGGGATGACAACAACAACTGACAAAGACAACAAAAAATTAAATGCTAAAACAAATTAAATGTAGGGACTGGGGGGTATAGCTCAGTGGTGAAGCGCAGCCTTAGCATGCTCAAGGTCCTGGGTTTGATCCCCAGCATTTAAAAAATAAATCAAAATGAGTTCTTTAGGAAGGGCACTGAAGTCTTTTTGTTTTTAAGAGAAAAGGATAAAAACATTGCTGACAATATCAAAGCTTCACATTTCGGAACCTCAATGCTATTTTTACAGGGAAATAAAACATGTCTTGGAAAGCTTGTAATACAGTCTGGTTTTCCTCTGTGCTATTAACAGCACTACAGATAACAGGAGAATCTTGGCATCTCTTCCCTCAGAAAACTGATCAAGTTATTATAAAAATATTGTTGTATATATAAT
This sequence comes from Thryonomys swinderianus, assembly GCA_004025085.1. NCBI lineage: Eukaryota > Metazoa > Chordata > Mammalia > Rodentia > Thryonomyidae > Thryonomys > Thryonomys swinderianus. Next base: position 3,730 of record PVIC010046236.1, read on the forward strand.
CATTATGGGAATGAGACGGCCTTCCTCCATCACCCCCCACCCTGCTATCTGAAACCAAACTTGTGACTTTAAATTTTATCTCCTAAACCACTGCTGTAAACGAGAGTTCTCTATTTAAATTTGTCTGGCTGATTTTGTCTGTCTCAAATGCAGGGCTATTTTGACTGTGAGTGTGGGAGTGTGTCTATTGCTCAAGAAATGGGTCCTTGTATTTCTGTGCCTTATTTCTACTAAGCTAAGCCAAAGAGTTTGCTTCAAGGCACAAGGGGAAGATGACAGCAGAGGCAGGCAGGTTCCTGATGGCATCAGAGCACCCACGGGGCTCCAGGTCCATCCTACCTATCCTGAGCAGAGGTGTGGGAAAGGGAAGGACAGGAGCCTGTGCTGGGTGTCTGAGTGCCATACACCACAGTGCTGGGTTTCAGCTGGCATCCAGGACATGTGCTGCTCCAACAGCAGCCATGCGGATCCACCATGACGACACCTGTACGGCAGAGGACACAGGCACCTGGAACCTGCGCCTCTGCTCCAAGGTTCAGAACTCATTTCCGACCTGTTCCAGCCTGGCACAGCTCAGTCATCATGCTGTCACGCCTGGAGTCCCGAGCACCACTGCAGACTAAACTCATCACTTTCAGAGGAGTCACAAGGTGACCCGAGTTAACTTCTGTTCTCGCAACAAAAAGGCAACACACAAAATTCTACACACACACACACAATCATTCTCTCTAGTATCCAAATCTACAATTAAAAAAGTTTTGAATACACAATAAAGATATTAAGATTAGAGTTTTCCCAATCTGTCAAGATGCTTTTTTTTTTTTTTTCTTGAGACAGGGTCTCACTTTGTAGTTCAGGCTGGCCCTCAGCTCACTATGTAGCCCAGGCAGGCCTCGAACTCAGCAATCCTCCTGCCTCTACCTGCCGAGTGCTGGGATTACAGGCGTGAGCCACCACGCCCGGCACTGTGGTATGTGGTATTGATTGCTGGTGGGCATGAGTCACCACACCCAGCATTGTATGTGGTTACTGGGATCAAACTCAGGACCTTGCACTTGTGAGGCAGGCACCAGAACCACTGAGCTAAATCTCCGGCCCCAAGCCGCTTTCTTTTTAAGGAACATAAAAAACTCTCACACTTGCCTTTGGTATTACTGGAAATCTCAGAACTAGCTACCATGAAAAATAAGTCCAGAAGTGAGCATAATACAAATCCGCTAAAGCCAGTTTGTCGATATTGGCCTGAAAAAGTTAGTGGACAGATTGAGCACACCCTGAAGCCAGAAGGTGCAGAAAGCCTCTCATCTTGCTCTCTCTGCTGCTGCACAGAGGACGGCCACCTGGGACCCCATGAGGAGCAGCTGACACTGCAGACAAAAGCAGGCACATCCTGGAGAGTTCGGCCGTGGCCATCTCCAGGGGGCCACAGGTACAGCAGCCAGCGCACCTGCAGGGTTCCCAGTGCGTCCCACCTGAACACCCAGTCCTAACGTACAGCCCAGAGCACCAAGCCCACACTGAAAACCCATGTAGTCTGCTGTGCTCTTGCTCCCACATGTGGCCTGGGGTGGGCAGTGAGTGTTTGCCCAGCACATACTCAGCCCAGGCACTGTGTCAGGCACATCACCAACATTTCTCCAAGGTGAGGCTCAAGGGCAGGGAATTAGAGAAATCTGTGATGGTTTGAATATGGTCCATTTCTTACAAAATGCCCATAAACATAATACCCATTACAAACTATTAATGTACAGGACCAAGTGGGACCTTTAAATGGGCTAATAGAGACCCAGCCTTGTGAAAGGATAATCCAATCAAGTGATTAGCCAATTAAGGAGTTGTCTTTGAGAGTGGCTGCGCTAGAAAAGCAAGGCTCCAACACATTCTTTGTCGTGCAAGGTTTCCAGATTCCAAAGGGAAGGACTACCATCAGATGTAGCCCAGCTGTGCGAAACAGGGACCAGAACCATGAGCCAAAGTGAACTTGCTTTCTTCTTAACTGACCCAGTCTGTGATATGGCAATACTAGCAACAGAAAACAGGCTAAGAGAATGTCCCTGTACACCTGGTCCTCAAACTGGCTCTGGAACAGATCCTCAAGGTGCCTAGCTGGCGCCAGGACTCACCAGGAAGAGCCATACTTGCTCACTGCTGACACCAAACTAGACTCTGATATGTAAAGAATGGAGAAGAGACAGAAACCACTAAGAAACAAGTCAGCGTTCCAGCAGGAAAACCACCAGGGAAATACAAATGGTCCCTCAACATTTGAAGAGGTCCCGCCTCCACATAAGATGCAAATAAAAACAATGCCACCCTGGCTGAGACCACAGTTCTCTAAGAATGCCTACCCATGCAGGAAACAGACTCTATCCCCTGCTGATAGGAGGGCTCTCCCTACTTATGATCCCACTGGGAGATTTATCCTTCAACTACATCTGAGTGAGATTACTTATGTGCAGTTATTTAGTCCAGTGCAATCTGTAACAGTAAAACATTAGACAATATCCATCAACAGAAATTAAATTATAGTATATCCATCCCATGGACTACTCCACAGTTATAAAAAAAGGATGAGTCTTTCTGTATAATGACATAGCTCCATACAGAACATAGGTACAACGTATTAGTAGGGGAAGAGAGCAGAGTGATAAGAGATTGGTATCCAGATACACAACTAAGATCCTTCATTTCATTTAAAACTATCAAAAACTGAGACCAGGCATGTAGCTCAGTGGTGGCGCCACCTGCCTAGCAAGTGCAAGGTCCTGAGCTCAAGTCCCAGTTCCACCAAAAAAAAAAACAAAAAACAAACCTATCAAAAACCTCTATGCACATGTACACTAAGCTGCAGCACAGAAGGACCAGAAACCCTTGACCCTGAAGTATCTCCCTGTCCTGAGCCCCGCCATTGCCCTCACTCCCTTCCTCAGCCCAGCCAGGAACTGCATCACTCCATCTGCTCCTATACATCTGTACCTCCAATGCCCTCTCTGGAAGGCAGAACCCTATGCCTGGGCCATCTCAGCAGCCCAGCTGCCTCCCACAATCTGATGCGCACTGAACTCAGGCTCTGTCCACTGGCTTCTGGGACACAGCCTATGTGGTGCCCTCAGACCTCACAACCACCCCGACCTGTGTCCTGTGATGCACCAACACCCCCGCCAGCACCCTCTCCCAATTTAAACACTGTCCGACTGCTCTCTCCCAAGGAGCAGCTCCCCTCACATGTCTTCCCTGAGCACTTCAATCTCAAACTCAATATTCTGCCCCCAAGACCAAAGTTCCTAAGAACAGCACCACCATTCTTGACAGCCCCCACATCAATCCTGGTCATCCTCGAGATTCTGCAATCTCAGCAAGGCCAAGCCACCCTTTCTGATGCTCAGGGAAGCAGCTGGAAGTTGCCCCGGCCACCTCCTGCCAAGTGGGCCCTCCAACCAGGTCTCCTTCGATGCTAGCCACACGGCCGCTGCCTCTAGGCCAGCACTGTGTCTGTTCAGGCAGCCTCTGTCTAGCCTCCAGCTTTTACTTGGTGGTCACTCGCCACTCTGCAGCCAGAGGGACCCTTTCCAACCTACGAAGAGCAGGTTCCTATCTCCTTTGCTCAAAGCCCCAAAGCCCTTCTACCCTTTCCCACAACTCAGGAAGAGCCAAAATCCTGATCGAATCCTGGGGCCTGCATGTTCTCCAGTTGACCCCATACCAGACACCCTGCTAGGACCTTTGCACTTACTCCCCACACAGTCATTACACGCTTTCTCCAGGCCTGTCCTTATGGGTCGGCCTGTCTGCAGTCTTTCCAGGCCTCCTGAACTTTCTACAACCTAACCCTCTTCCCCAATTCTTCTATATTGGGACACATGCTGCTGAAGCAAACACGTCCTCGGGCTTCTCCTTAGTGCTTACTGAGATCTAACATCATCTGTGCCAGTGACTTATTTCTACCGTGCTCGGTTTCTCTAACTAGGAGGGAGCACTGTGAGGTCAGAGTCAGGGAGTCTGTCTGCTTGTTCAGCAACGCAGCACTTCCCAGAGCCTGAAGCCTATGGGACACACTCATGCATTAAAAAAAAAAAAAAAATGAATGAGTGGCCTGCAGGTCCTGTGTGAATAGCCTGGCCTCACATGCTATTCATTCCTCCCTCCCCCAGGTTTCTCTTCACAGAATAAGCCACTGGCCACCCCACGATTGACATATTTACAAATTTATTTAATTTCTGTTTCCTTCTACTACGATAGAACATAGAAGGAGAAAAACTCAAAAGCAGGTTGTTTAAAAAGACAAACATCTTTATATATAGGAAACATAAAGCATTAAATGTAGGCTTTGTGAAGACCCACAGACTGCAACCATGAAGCCCTGGCTCCTTCCTCAGGGAACAGAAACCAGGCCCCAGGTGGGGATGGAGCCAATTCAAGGCTCACTACCAGGGCCGGGCCATCCTCCATTCCTGTCAGGCTCCTTTCCCCAGGGCGATAACAAGGTACACAGAAAGAGAAAAGAAAACCGCAGAAGACAGCAGAGGAGAGAGAAGAACTGAGGACAGACTTTAAAATAAGTATGTTAACATCTTCAGTAATTTAAAAGAAGAAACACTGAAGTGCCAGGTGTGGTGGTTCACACCTATAATCCTAGCACTCTGGGAGGCAGAGACAGGAGGATTGCTGAGTTCGAGGCTTGCCTGGGCTACATAGTGAGCTCAGGGCCAGCCTGAACTACAAAGCAAGACCCTGACTCAAAAAAAAAAAAAAAAAAAGGAAGGCCAAGGAGAAACACTGAAAATCACAGCAACAGGACAGGCACGGGAGTGATGCCTATAATCCCAGTACTCCAAAGTCTGAAGTGGGATCACCACAAATTTGAGAGCAGCCTGGGCTACACAGTGAGCTCAAGCCCAGCCTAAACTATGTAACACAACCTTGTCTTAAAACTAAAAACAAAAAATAATTTAATTGAATAAGAAAGGGCCAGGGGTTTAGTTCAATGGTTCCAGTGCCTGCCTTGCAAGTGGAAGCCAGAGTTTGATTCCTAGTGAGTGAGTGAGTGAGTGAATGAATGAATGAATGAATGAATGAATGAATGAATGGAGGCAAATGGGTGGTGAAGGCACAGAGAAGCTCGGGCTAAGTGAAAGGAGGTGGCGGTGGACCATCTGCTGGGCTCACTGATACAATTCAATACCCATTCGGGAAGCTCCCTCAAACTCTTCAAAGCTGGCCTAATTCAAACTTTAACAACCAATTCATGAATGAGCTGCACTGTCTCTCCCCGCAGAAAACATGTGTTGAGCTAAGCTATCAGTAGGACAGAAATTTCAGTTTCCAAACTTTCACTTTACAGACAAAGAAAATATTGATGCCAGCTGAACAATCAGGAGAACTTCTCTCTGTGCACTAATAACATAAAAACCAAAATGTGAACGCTGTCAACCAAACTACTGTACTCAGAGATGCTGTGTGCCGCAAGGAGACAAATTCTAGAATCACATCTTAGGCAACAGTAGAATGGTATTCTTGCCATCAGCTGCACTAACAGTTCTAAGAGAAAAATTCCTTGAGGCATCCTCTCTCTAAAGAGCTTGTCTTTTCCATTTTTAAACCAATACTTTATGGGTAACTTGATACATAGCCTACATTTGGGAAAAAATACTGGCATTGAGTGGTAATGGTCAGGTGAGGTCAGCCTTTTCTGCCTATTACGGCACCTCAGATAAAACCATTTCTGTCCGGCACACTGCCGTCACAATACCAAGCACAACAAGGAGGTTCCAAACAGCACCCATTCTCCCATCTTACAATACAAGTAAAAGCTGGGTTATAGATCACTTCATAAAGGCACAGTTTTAGAGACAAAAGCCTTCAACTTCTTCCAATACACTGTGAGCACAAGGCCGTTTTACCATGTTGCCAGGAGCACAGGCTTCCTTCCTACAGGTCATTCCAGCAGGAGGTCCAGGCCCAGAGCGGAGGCCAACTCCTGAGAGTCAGCTCAGCTCAGACAGTGCTATCCAAGATGCTCATCCTGGGGTCACTGAAAACACAAGTGTTAGAGCCCATCCCACGATGAGTCCATACAAAACCTTCAGAGGGATACAAAAGAATAAAAGAATGCAGTGTGTTACCGGAAGAGTGAAGAAGGTGGGGTGCTTTGCTTCATCTTCATATTTGCCTTCCGTTGAACTCCCAGCCTCCATGGATTTGGATGTAGTGTTCTTGCCAATACCCATCATTAAGAGAAATCGAGCAGCTCTGCACTGCCACTGGCCCAGAGTAGCTGCAGCAAAGGCTTAGAAAAGCCAGGGGCCTAGGATGAGACTTGACTTCCAGTGCCTGGAGCACCCAACTCAGATGGAGATGAAACCTGGGAGCGCCATCTCTTAGCACCTGCAAGAGAAAGCAGCCAAATCACCTCAGAGCAACACAGCATAGGTCATTAAGATCCCTGCACAGAGGCTGGAGATTTAGCTCAGTGGTTTCGGCGCCTGCCTCACAAGCACAAGGTCCTGAGCTCAATTCCGGTGACCACATAGAATACTGGGTGTGGCAACTCATGCCCACCAGCAATCAATACCACATACCATGGTGCGGGCGTGGTGGCTCACGCCTGTAATCCCAGCACTCGGGAGGCAGAGGCAGGAGGATTGCTGAGTTCGAGGCTTGCCTGGGCTACATAGTGAGCTCAGGGCCAGCCTGAACTACAAAGCAAGACCTTGTCTCAAAACAAAAAGATCCCTGCCTAGAAAAAAGTGTAAATTATGACCCAACATGTAGAATTCTCAAGAACCCACCCTTTTCATTCACAGCCACTCCTTCTGAATGTATCACACTAGCAGGGAGAAAACATAGCTCCAGTATGCCTGACATGCGTTGTGGTGTAGACCTCACTGCCTAACACAACCGTCTGTGGTTATAGAAATGCTCAGTATTGCCTGGCATGGTGGCTCATGCCTATAATCCTAGCACTCAGGAGGCAGAGGCACAAGGATTGCTGAGTTCAAGGTTAGCCTGGGCTACATAGTGAGCCCAGCCTCAACTACAAAGCAAGACCCTGTCTCAAAAAAAGAAGGAAGGGAGGGAGGGAGGGAGAGAAGGAAGGGAGGAGGGAAGGAAGGGAGGAAGGAAGAAAGGGAGGAAGGAAGGAAAGAAGGAAGAAATGCTCAGTATGAGTCCTATCCAAGAGTCTCCCCTGGCCCTGTGTGCCTACAATGTCCTTGAAACATGGGTGGTGCAAATGAGGAGCTGACTTAAGGGGAATCAAAGCATTATCAATCAAATGACAACATAACTAAAAAGAAATTCATACCCTTCCCCTTCCCCCTAACATGACAAGAGATGTGAAAAGAAGAGAGATGGGAAAGGAGTCTGCACTACTAGACCCACAGTGGACCTGATAAGCCTGGAAAAATCTCACCAACTCGGACCCTGTTTCAGAAATAACCTAATACTCCAAAACAAAGAGAAAAATCTAAGCTGGGCATGGCATAAAACTATAATCCCAGGGCCAGAGATTTAGCCCAGTGGTTCCCTGCCTATACCTGCCTAGCAAGCGCAAGGTCCTGAGTTCTGATCCTGGTACCCACATACAATACCCAGCGTGGTGACTCACACCCACCAGCAATCAGTACCACATGCCACAGTGCTGTGGTGGCTCACACCTATAATCCCAGTATTTGGGAGGCAGAGGCAGGAGGATTGCTGAGTCTGAGGCTTGCCTGGGCTACATAGTAAACTCAGGGCCAGCCTGGACTACAAAGTGAGACCCTATCTAAAAGAAAAAGAAAAAAACAAACAAACTATAATCCCAGTTCTCTAGAGGGGAAGGCAGAAAGATCACAAGTTTGAGGACAGCCTAAACTACACAGAAGATCCTATCTCAAAAGAAAAAAGAAGAAGAAAAGAAAATCTGAAAGAAGTCAAAAGCTGGATGCTTCTGGAACACCTATCCCGCTCCCTTTTGGTAAGGCAGCAGAAAATCAATCCCAATTTCAAAGCATGACTTATGAGCTAGATTATAAAAGTGATTCATTCTAGATGAATTTGGCTTCAAAACTGAGAGTGCACAGCACCCCTATGAGGGCTGACACACACACGGCACAACATGCCTCAGAATACCTGGCTTTTCCATTATACACAGAAAGGTATAATGCAAGCAGTCGGGGTGGGGAGGGCACAGCATGTTCACTGGCCTGACTAGGGCGACATCAGATCTCGAACACAGGTTAGTTTCCCACTGAGAGCAGTCAGGCAGCCACAGGCTGCCCTGGGAGTGCAGACCCAGCACAGAGAGGGCGGAGAGGGCGGCAGGACACTGCTCACGGAACTGCCTCAGACACTGTGCTCACAAATGCTTTGAATGAACTGAGGAAAGTGAAATGTAAACAAATAAGAGAGGATTATGCAAAATTTGAGAGCCTAGCAGTTGGAGAGCAGAAAGGAAATAAGTAGCTGCCAGAACATCAAGTTGTATCAGAGAAAGAGAGCGAGCGCTGGTGTACCTGGTTGGCGTTTTCACCTACAGGACATCCACAGCTGTTTAAATCAGCTACTTTCAACCCAGAGTGCTAATCTCCAGGGGAGAAGTGGCAAAATCTGGAAGCCTTGCTAGCCTGTGCAGCGGTGAAAGGCCAGGGCCCAGTGCTGCTGCACATCGTCCGGGTTAGAGGACAGAGATCCAGGCAGAGGTAGCAGGAACCTTTTGTCAAGGACAGTAAATAGGGGAGAAGGAAGAGGGCAGGGACTGCTGACCCAGAAATGTACCCTTGGAATTGTTCTGTGAGAAGTCCCCAGAGGACGTAGCACTCCACACCCAGCACCAAGGCTGATGAGGCCAGCCTCAAGGGCAGGAACCACGCAGCAGCCTGAGATCAGAGAGCTCACCCACATGGCACAAAGTCAGGGTGCGTAAATGCCAAGGTCCAGAGGGGGAATGCAGAAGATGAAAGGAAGTGGCCAGGGCAGATGGAGTTGAGGGTATGCACCTGAATTTGTGTTAAACTAAGAAGGAAGATCTCCCAGGGACTCCAGATCTCAGTGAAGTTCAGCGATCAAGGTGATCGCATGCCCTCTTCCTACCACTTTGCAAAACCAGAAAGCAATGAGCAAGCCACACGCAGTCTTGTCCTAACCACCTAACAGAAGGGAAGGAGGTGATGAGGGATGAAAGACCATGCTGACGATGACCACAGTGGTAATAACAGCACTTTTCCATTGCTGAGTGTCTACAGGTGGCAGGAACTCATTACATAAATAGCAATTATTTCTGGTCAATGACTGTAATATCATTTGATTTTCCCATTGACTCTACAAACTGAGCTTCAAAGAAGTAAAGTATCTCAACAAAGGACACTCAACCCTAAGCAGTGGAACAGAATTCCAGTGCTAATGATTATTTCTAATCTGCCCTAACTGCGATGCAGTGAGACACAGAGCTGTCCTTCCCCTGCCCAGCCTCTAGCCTCCAGCCCTGGCTGGCCTCTGAGCACCACCACAGCAGGGCTGGTGCTGCAAGGGGCAGGGCACGCAGTTGAGGGCCTTTTCTGGAGGTGCTGCCTCCAGCCCCTACAGCTGCCTGGCTGGCCAGCTATACGAGACCCTGGCTGGGGTCAATCACTAGGTTATCCAGACCAGGCTTGAATCTTCAGTCCTCATTCTCAGTCTCCCAGAGGACACCACCACATCTGGCTTCTTGCTCCATTGGGATGGCCCTAAACATTTGTCCTGGGTCACTCCGTGTACTTGTGGGTGGCTTCCTAACTAGCTTTAGAGGGATACCCACAGTGCTTCACCAGACTGAGAGGCACCTGTCAGCCTCCCGCCCTGTCTCACTTGACCCTGGTGTGCTGTCCCTTCAGGTCCTTCAACGTGGCAACCCTCTGCTAGTGCTCTGGCTCTTGTACATGTGATCCCAAAAAAAGCATCTCACCCCTTTTTACAGGGCAACTCCTATCTGTACTTTCTCTGGCAGCCCCACATCCCATGTCAGCAAATGATGTCCTGGCCCTCTTCAGGATATAGTCTCCAGCTAAGCATTTTTATATTTTTAAACGATTGTAAACAACAACAAAAAGAACCCATGTCACAGACTATCAGGCCAGGCTGGGAATTTAGCTCAGTGGTGCCACACCTGCCCCTCATGAGTCCAGGCCCTGGTACCACACAAAACAAGCAGAGACCATTGGGCCCACAAAAAAGTTCCAAGACTTTGAAAGAAAAGCCTGCCAACGCTTGATGACATGGAAGGAAAGAATCTTGTTTTTAAATGGTAATAACGTTAGATACTTACAAATAAAATTTAACACAATGCATGTGTGGCCTTTAGGAAGAAAACTATAAAATAATACTAAGGGTGGAGGATGTAGCTCAGCAGCACAACACAGGCCTGACACTCAGAAAAATCTCTGAGTTCAATCCCCAGTACCAAAAAAGAAAACATAATTGTGAACAGAAAAGAGATTTGAATAATCAGAGATAAGCAATATACCTGGATAGGAATAGGACTACAAAAGCATCCATTCCAAAAAGATAATCTCTAAAGACTTAAGTGGACAGGAAGGGTTGCTAAAAATGCCTTAGTAAAATAAGTAAAAAGGCC
>PVIC010046237.1:0-14315 GCA_004025085.1 Thryonomys swinderianus
TCCTGAGTTCGGTCCCGGAAACCACATACAATGCTGGGCGTGGAGACTCACGCCCACCAGCAATCAATACCACATACCACAGTGCCTGGCGTGGTGGCTCACGCCTGTCATCCCAGCACTCAGGAGGCAGAGACAGATTGCCGAGTTCCAGGCTTGCCTGGGCTACATAGTGAGCTCCGAGCTAGCCTGGACTACAAAGCAAGACCCTGTCTCAAAAAAAAAAAAAAAAAATTGACATCTCATTGTTAAAGCCAAGTACGTCTTGTGTGCAAATTGTTGGCTGTGACCAAAGCTCTTTCTGACTCTTCTCTGTCCAGTAAACAGTGTGGGGATACCATCATTGTCTGGGAAAAAAATCTATCTCTTGTTTAATAACTGAAAGAAATTTTCGAACACTTTTCTAGCAGGAGTGGGTAGAGGCTGAGATCTTGTCACTGATGGTAACCCCTCCTTTTGGCTTGGTCTGAAGCCTCATCATTATAGATAGAGACACCCACGCCATCCGTCCCGCACGCGGATGCTCTTGTGTTCTCTGAATTAGAACTAGAGCTACAGGGAAACTTGGCTGTGTGGATTACTATTTTCTTGAGAATTATGGAAATGTGTTTTTAAAAAATGCTTTCAGAATGAGTAATGAGTGCCTCATTGTTCTATTTGCAATTTTAATGTAGCACATAACTCAGTCACAAGGCATAAATTACTCCGAATTTAGATGTTTTAAATATGAGTTAATTGTATTACAATAAAAAACAGTCTGTGATCATTTAAAAACACACACAGAGCAGGGTGCAGTGGTACTACAAGCTTGTAGCCGCAATTCCTCAGGAGACTGAGGCAGGAGAACTGCTTGAATGTAGGAATTTGGAGTTAACATGGGACAACACAAAAACTTCAAAATCAAAATGAGAGAGAGAGAGACAGACAGACCAACTAAGAAAAACTGTTCTGACTTGGGTGTCAGTGTAGCAAAGCCTCATGCTGTCATAGGTGGGCTTTTCAGAGGTAGCTGAATCTAGAGTGTGCGACGCTGGAATTGATTCACAGTGCAATGCTACAATCTAGGGTGTGAGTGCTACTACCTCTAAGTAGCCTGGGTAAGATGTAAAAGTAGAAAAAGCTGTGGTCATCCCTTGCTTGCTGTGCTTCCTTCCGCCCACCATGGACTGTTTCTCCTCTGTGATGCCCCTCTGCCATGTGCCACACTGCCTTGGAGCCAGCTGACTATGGACTGAAATCTCTACAAACTGTGAGCTAAATAAACATTTTCCCCTCTGACTCTGCTTGTTGGGTATTTTGTCTCAGCAATGAGAAAAGTAACTATAACAACAATATCTTACACTAAATCAGTGCTTTCCAAGTTTTTACTGCCAGGACGCTAACTGAGGGGAAAGGAATGTGGAAAGCTAGCCGCAGGCCCAGTCACAGCACCCCCTCCATTGCCTCTTCCCTCGCCACCCCACACACGGCGGCGCTTTACGTTAGGGAGGAACTGCAACACCGTTACTTATTCACTTCACTCTTTCGGTGGTTTATCAAGCACTGCGCTGCACCAGGCCTTGCACTGGGTCCTGGGGTAGCAAAACAACCACGATCCCTGCCCTTCTGTCCTCACAGAGCTTCCCTTCTGGTAAAGGAGAAGACCTAGGAGAAATAGTACCTTAGAGAAATCCCCACAGCCATACTGGAAACTCTCCTCTTCCTGCAGCTCTGCCACCCTGACCACAGGCTGACAGGCACAGGGAGATCTACAGCCTGTAGGGCACCTCTCAGCCCCATATTGCAGAACCACTTCGGTTCCCTCCGAAGCCCGGCCTCCCCGCCTCAGGGCCCCTGGGCGAACCTCCTTCACCCTCTCCACAGACAGAGGTCAACAGCACCACGGGTGACCCAAATACTCTAGGTGCTGGAACTAGCACAATTTCAGAACAACACAGACCTATTCAATAAATCAACTTGCTGACATAACTTTACAGTATCCTTTTCTCTACATTTTTGGTTTTCTTCTCTTTGATCACTATATCATATGTCAAGATTTCATAATACTGTATCCTTTTTTTTTTTTTTTTCTGGTTCTGGGGACTAAACTCAGGACCTTTGCACTGAGTTATATCATCAGCCTGTTTATGTTTTATTTGAGACTAAGTTTCATTGAGTCACTACATTGCCCAGGATTGGCTTTTTTTTGAGACAGGGTCTTACTTTGTAGTTCAGGGTGGCCCTGAGCTCACTATGTAGTCCAGAGAGCCTTGAAGTCACAGCAATCCTCCTACCTCTGCCTTCCAAATGCTGGGATTACAGGTGTGAGCCATCACACCGGCATTGTGGTATGTGGTACTAGGGCTCAAACTCAGGACCCTGCTCTTGCAAGGCAGATGCCAGAACCACTGGGCTAAATCCCTAGCCCCCATCCTATTTATGATCCTCCTGCCTCAGCCTTCTGAGTGCTAAGATTATAGCCCTGTACCACTAGGCCCAGCCGTAATAGTCTTGCCAGCATCACTGAGTAAAATATATACAGTGTTATTGAAGGTGAGAAAAGTTTATTTTAGCTTTCTAATTAACACTGTGTGAAATTTTGGGATGGTGTTTATATTACTTATTCTTCTTCAGAGAAACAGAACCAGTATAACATAATACAATATGATATATATTTCAGTCTGAAGGTCTGGAGATGGGCGTGGAAGGTCAGTGTCCAGGGGCAGAATGCCCACACTCAAACAGAGAGAGCCTTCACCAGATTGAGCAGCATCTAGCCACAGTGGTGAGGCTGTGAAGTCCACAGGTTCAAATGATTCTCCCTTCCAGAAATACCTGGACAGATGCACCAGAAATAACGTTCGATGGGTTGGCTTTGTCTCTGTATTTAAGTGTTGTTAATTTTAGATAACAATACTGAAATCATGAAAAATCACAAGAGTAGACAACCCCTAGAGAGGACTTTATCTTTGGCTTTTTTGGTTGTACAAGAACAGTTGCATCTGTTTAGGTAGAAATATGACCTTCTTGCTGCTTTTACTTGGAGATTAACTGTGGTTTAAGATGTGTTTCTGTGCCAGGTCCACCCAAAGTGGTCTTGAGATGATTAATTCTAAGCCAACCTGACTGGTCTTAGGGATGCCGAGACAGCTGATAAACCATGATTTCTGGGTGTGTATTCGGGGGTGCCCGTTACAGTAACCATGCCCACCCTGCCTCCACAGACGAGTGCCACACTCAGCCCCTGCCTCCGGGACCCAGTGCACCCCATAGAGCTCAAGTTCCCAATGGTGGAAGGCCAGGCCTGCCAGAGAGGGAGCATGGGGCCTCTCAGGTGCTTGGTCCCCTGCAGACCTACTTCTCCAAGTCCTGAAGAAAGGAATGAATTAATTACCCTCCCAGTGTAAAGGACAACCCGCTCTAACACCCCAACCTCTCTAAGGCTCTGCCCCCATAAATTAAACAGGAAGGGAAGAGCATTTCCTGCTCTCTTATGAGGACCATCTTTTTTTTTTGAGACAGGGTTTTACTTTGTAGTTCAGGCTGGCCCTGAGCTCACTATGGTGCCCAGGCAAGCCGCCGCGAACTCAGCAATCCTCCTGTCTCTGCCTCCCGAGTGCTGGGATGACAGGCGTGAGCCACCACGCCCAGCATTGCTGTATGTGGTTACCGGGGATCGAACTCAGGACCTTGCACTTGTGAGGCAGGCACTGGAACCACTGAGCTAAATCTCTGGCCCACGAGGGCCATCTTTTGACTTGTGTTTATGCCAACCAACCAATCAAACTGCTAGAACCCTCTCTCCAGCTGCAACGTTAAACCTGTTGAGCGAACCCCTACCTGTGAACTCAGTCTCGTTCAGCTTTCCTTACTGCCCCCCATTATCTTACAGCCTAAGAACCCCACTCTAGGCACATTCCCAGGTTGCTTCTATACAGATTCGAAGTCAATCAGTGCTGTTGGAGTATAGAGCCCTGCTCTCAGCGCTCAACGTCCCTCCCTTTACAGGTGTGTTGGGACGAGTTTAGCTGTAGCTGTGATACTGGAGACCAGTGGGTACAGAAGAGAACAGGCAGAGGCCTGTGTGGTCTTGTCATGGCTCGGCCACGGAGGACTCATCCCCACCACTGTGGCTAAGGAGCCACCACTATGGGGGAGGAGAGGTCACTTCTACTGGGGGTGGGGCAAGGATACCACATGCCCTGGGCGCAGGGTGGTCTCTTCTCCTGGCAAAAAGGATGTCAGAGTTTAGGGGCTCGAGGTCCCCCGCTTCATAAGGGTCTTCCTAAGGTCCCCAATCCGCCGGGCGTGGTGGCTCACGCCTGTCATCCCAGCACTCAGGAGGCAGAGACAGGAGGATTGCTGAGTTCGAGGCTTGCCTGGGCTACATAGTGAGCTCAGAGCCAGCCCAAACAACAAAGCGAGACCCTGTCTCAAAAAAAAAAAATTTCTCTAAGGTCCCCAATCCAACTCAAGGGACACCATTCATCCCTAGTCAGTGCCCTCACTTTAAGAGTGGATACAGGGCTGGAAATTTAGCTCAGTGGTTCCAGTGGCTGCCTCACAAGTAACAAGCTCAAGGTATGGAGTTCCATCCCTGGTAACCATGAACAACAGTACCAGGTGTGGTGACTCACCCCCACCAGCAATGCCACAATACTGGGCATGGAGGCTCACACCTGTAAACCCAGCACTCGGGAGGCAGAGACAGGAGGATTGCTGAGTTCGAGGCTTGCCTAGGCTCCATAGTGAGCTCGGGGCCTGCCTGAACCACAAAATGAGACCCTGTCTCAAAAAAAAAAAAAAAAAAAAAAGAGTTGATCCTGTGTTTGTGGCTGGGAGTTCAACTTCAATTACTTTGAGCCAGTCACAGGATGAGGTTTGGCTCTGCCTTTACAGCAGCTTCAACCCTGTGGACACGGAGGTATGGTTCTCCTCCAGGGCCCAGGAAGAGGTGATGCATGCAGCACTTAGCTAGGAATTCAAATCACTGAGCTCCTCCCTCTTTCTATACTACTTTGCCTGAGGATGTTAGGAGCCACCGACCAAAGTCATTATATTCCTTAGTTTTCCTAAACCGTTCAGAAATTTATACAGAGTCATCTTGCTTCTTGTTTCTCATAAGTGGTTGACTAACAGGATCCAACGCAGATATTTTGCATTTCTTTACTAGACAGCTCATGCCATGGGCTAATAGCATGCTCCTTACTACTGAAGATAGTTATTAGCTTCTTTAAATCTAATCAGATTAGAAGCCCAATTCTAGAAACCCCAGAACGAAGCAAAAAGCTCATCATTAAAATTATGTTTTTCTTAGAACCACTCTTAGTCCCAAAATCTGGATTAGTCACGGGTCTGCAGTGAAACAAAACCAGTAAGATAACACACACACACATGCACACACACATACACATACACGGCAATTGGAAACTGTGGTTCTTGTTTAAATAAAACCATTATTACAGTAAAAAACACATTGCCATTAATTGCCTTCAAAATACTCCCCCTCACTTTGACCACACTTATCCCACTGCTCTTGTCACTTTCTGAAGCGGTTCTGGAGTCCTCTTTCATGAGTGTCTTTACAAGGTGTGATCAAAAATGCAGTGACTGCTGCTGACACATTCCATCCTACAGGAAGGCAGGCTCGTACAAACATTGCCATGTGTCTTGGTCCACCTGATACACTGGATCTGGCACAGAGGGACTTCTGGCTCTTCCTCCAAGTCAAAATGACCATGAAAGATAAACGCTTTGAGTCAATTCAGGACACCGAGGCAACAGTGACAACATGACCAGCCATCACGGTGTCACCTGGGGTAGACCCTAGCGAGGTTCACAGAGGAGCTAAAATACCAAAAGGAGTTTCCTCAGACTGGCTTCTGGCCCTAGTTCACGGCAGGTTTCTTTGCCACTTCCCATTCTGGGCCTTGTGTGCCCAGAGCCACGGCACACACGACACTGCCCCAGGTGAGTCAACACCGTTGGAGGGGAGCATTTCCCTGGAAACCTGTCCTTCTCAGGAGCTAACACACGCAGAGGCAGCCACAAGGAACATTCATGAGCTATTATATACAGACACGGCATCGCACAGAAACACATCCCACCCCCCGCACTAAATGCACCCCAGCTCTCGTTTCCTAAGCCGGATCCCAACAGTGCCTAGTTATTTCAGTACCACCTGGCAGGAGGGGAAATGTGACAGAGGGGAAGTTAGGGTGAGAAGAAACAGCAGCCTACAGTGATTGTGGTTGGGATAATGTACTCTTGAAAACCTTAACAAAAACATAAACCCATGCGCAAGCAAGCCTGCCCCCCACCGCACCCCCCACCCCTGGGGCCTTGGAAGGAGCAAGTGAGGGCCCAGCATAGTTCTGCAAAAGGCACAGTCCTTGGAGATTAAAGAGATCAAGAGTCGGGTAATTACTGAGACGGGACCTCAGAGCTACAGCCTCTGGCACAGTTATCCTAACAAGTTAAATTAGCCCCAGATAAACCTGTACCTAATAAACCTGGGCTGCTTGTGCCCAGAGCTCTTGCTAGGAAGGAGGACTTCAAAGCCCAAGGCCGGGTCGTCAGAGGTGTTTCTCTCCCACTCTGGGCCCCAGGCCTTGCGTAGGCTGTGGGCCAAAGCAGGGCCAGCATCACACCTCTCACAGCCCAGCGTCTGCTCACACAGGGTTCATGGCACAGACACACCTTTGCCACCCCAGCACCCTGCACACCTAGTGCCTCATCGGACAGAGTGACATCAGACATCGGATAGACACAGAACCAGGGTCCCAGGCAGGCCGGAGCAGGACCAGACCCCTTCTGTAGTGAGAGGCTGGCAAATGAGGAAATGTGCAGGCTGAGAACCATCGAGAGAACCTGCTATATGCGCTCACCCAGGCTGGGGTTTGTCTCCCCAGGGTTCACAGGGGAGAGTCTCAGTTCCCAATATAAAACAATTGAAAAGTATAGGACGCTTAAGAGGCAGAGCCTAGTGACAGAGAATTAGGTGGTAAAACCAGCCCTTAAAAGGGATTAATGTTCATCTCCAGGGTTAGGGCTCATGGGGCCATATTAGTTATATATGTGGCCTCTTCCATGTGTAGCACTCACCACCCTGGCATATATTTCTGCTGCATGATGCCATTACTCTGCTATGGCATCCAAAGGCCCTCCCCAGAGGTCAAATAGACTGGGCTGCCTGATCTTGGACTTTCAGTCTCCAAAAGTATGAGCTAATAAATCTCTTGTTCTTACAACTTATCCTGCCTCTGGTATTTTGTGAACCCTGCCTCAGGTATTTTGTGATAGTAGCACAAGACAGACTAAGACATATTTCACCCAAGAAGCAGAAAGCCCTGGACCAGACAATGGAGAAATATGTTCAATTACCATCCAAGGGCTTTGTGGTTCAGAGCAATTATAGACTGAACCTGGATCATACCAACCATACATGAAGCCGATTGGAGGATAGGGGTAAGGCCAACCTGATACCTGAAGCCGGTAGCCAACCAGCTACCACATACATCAAAGAGGAAACAGTGCTGAGCAGGGTAGGGAAGGTGTGAGGGCTCTGAAGTCCCAGAGCCTAAAAGGTTGGCCCAAGTCTTGGGCCTCCTCTCAGGCCCTGGCATCCAAAGATTTGCCTCTCATCCTGGCTCCTCTGTCCCCAACAGCATAGTCTCCACAGTTGTGAGGGCCTTGACCAACTGGTAATGGGCATATAGATAATACCAAACGGGAGCCAAAGCCCTGGGTTTAATGTGTGGGGAAAAGCGAGAGAGACAAAGGTTATGAGCACCCTGGGCTGGGTGGGCGAGGGGCACCCCCTCCAAGTAAGCAGAGCCATGAGCAGCCGACCTACCCGAGCTAGCTGGGGCTCAGCCAGCGCTCTGAGACACTTCCACTCAGGAAAACCCTGTTCTGCATCCCGAGCCAGAGGGAGAAGGAAAACAGGAAACACATGTTCTCCAGAGGCGGCAGAGCACTCAGCCCCGAGAAGCCGCAGGGAAGACCTGGGCCCAGCATGGCGTTTCCTGACGGAGTCAAGGGCATGGCAACTGCAGTTTGTACAAGGAACCAAGTGCTTGGAGGTGGGGCGTCGACGTCCTTCCAAACTCCTGGGCAACCTCGGGCGAGGGGCTCAGTTTATCTGGGCCTCTGATTGTCCCTCTGTGAAATGAGGGTGACGGTTCTCCCTGCCTTACTCTCCTCATCAGCTGTGGAGCCAGAAGGTGCCATACAGGGGCAAACACTGCAGAGAATCCAGAGAGAGGCTTTGCTCCCCTCCCTGAAGCCGCAGCCTCCAGAAGCCTCTCTGATTACCCAACGGAGCACCTCGCCATAGCTGCACCTCTCCTTACTGCCCCGACTCGTACTCCACACAGGCCGAAGCCACAGCTGTCTGCTCATCTGGCCACAGGCCATGGACCCACTGGGGTCCCTTGTGTCACCCCGGCTGCAGGCGGGTGTGTAAGAAGGGCCGGCTGGAGGTGCAGGACTCAGACCTATTATCTGACCAGGTGCCCTCACGCCCACCCACCCCTGTGACCCCAGATCAAGCCCTGGCCAGGAAGCCATGAAATATGACCAGCACTGAAACCGTAACCCTCACTCCACCCCCACCCCCACCCCACAGCCGCTTTTACTTGGGCAGGAGGAGCAACAGGAAGCCTTTGCTGAGCCTGCCTTTACCCGCTGTGTCCCTGGGCACAGCGTGCAGGGCTGGCTCAGCTAGCTCAGCGCTGTCTCCAGCGCCAGTGCCTGGCTGTGGTCTGGGGCTCGGAGCGCCAGACACCTTTGGGAACTCCAGACCTGCCAGATGTGCTGAGACCATGGGAGAGCACCATCTCTCTGCGGGTGGAGTCTCTAGGGATTGAACCTTGGGCCTTCAATCTAAACTACACCCCAGCCCTTTTTATTTTTATATTTATTAATTTTTTTTTGAGACAGGGTCTTGCTTTGCAGTTCAGGCTGGCCCTGAGCTCACTATGTAGCCCAGGCAAGCCTCAAACTCAGCAATCCTCCTGCCTCTGCCTCCCAAGTGCTGGGATGACAGGCGTGAGCCACCACGCCCGGCACTGTGGTATATGGTATTGATGGCTGGTGGGCATGAGTTACCACACCCAGCATTGTATGTGGTTACCAGGATCCAACTCAGGACCTTGCGCTTGCGAGGCAGGCACTGGAACCACTGAGCTAAATCTCCGGCCCCTTTATTTTTATTTTAAGACAAGGTCTTTCAAAGTCATTAACTTGCCTGCACTGGGCAATCCTCCTGCCTCAGCCTCCCAGAGTGCTGAGATCCTAGGTCTGTACCAATATGCCTGGCTTGCACTATCGCGTGTCTACCTTCATCACTGGTGTTTCCTTGAGAGTGATCATGTCTATCTCTACGGTGCCCACACGAGAGCCCTCTCAGAGCCTGGACTGGGTGTGGCAACCAGCAAAAGAAGAGGTGGGCAAAGGAAGCCAGGCTTCTGGCTCTGCCTTCTCTGCAGAGGGCAGCTCCCCTTCCTGCTGGACTGTTCTTGCCTCTCGGTGGAGCCATCAGCCTAGTCCTCAGCATAGAGAATGACAGCAGCAATGGACATTGTGTCCCAGGCAAGGTGGCTAGAAGGCGCGGTGTCTCCTCCACCAGCCTCTTTCTCTGCTGGATGCAGAGGATCTGGAGGCTGAAAAGGAAGGCGGAGCCTTCTGGTGCAGGGAACCTGGATCCCCCAGTCACCATGTAGACACCTATTGCTCACGCTGGGCCACTCCAGGAGGGTCAGCCAGTGAGATGTAGGGTTTGTGTTTCATCGACACATATTCCCCTCATCCACCACCCAACTCTAGGTCTCGGAAGGTGGCCCAGCCATACCCTCAGATCCAGGTGGCCCAGCCATGCCCTCAGGTCCCACCAACGCCAGCCCCGCCCTGCAGTTCGCAGCCTTGCCTACACTGCCTGTCGCACGTGGCACCCTAACGGGACAGCTTCCTGGATTCTGGCTATTAGCGTCACGTTCTGGCTACTATGGGCTTCCCCACTCTGACCCAGGTCACCCCAGGACCTCAGCTCCCACTCCTGCCTTTCCAGGTAGCCTCAGCCCTGCAAACCAGACCAGGGTACGTGTGGTGGCACATTCTGTGGTTCCAGCATTTAGGAAGCCAAGAAAGGATTGTCACACATTCAAGGCCAGCCCGAGTAACTTAGTGACAACCCGTCTCAAGGTGAATTTTTTTTTTTTTTTTGAGAAAGGGGCTTACTTTGTAGTTCAGGCTGGCTCTGAACTTGCTATGTAGCCCAAGTTAGCCTCAAACTCACGGCAGTCCTCCTGTCTCTGCCTCCAGAGTGCTGGGATGACAGGTGTGAGCCACGATGCCTGGCATTGTGGTATGTGGTACCAGGGATCGAACTCAGGACCATGGACTTGCCAAGCAGACACTGGAACCACTGAACTAAATCTCCAGCCCCTCAAGGTGAAATTTTAAGAAAGGGTGGCTTGCAGCTTAATGGTAGCCCTTCCCTAGCATCCATAAGGCCTTATGTTTGATCCCAGAAACCACAAAACAAAACAAAAAGAGACATAAGTGCCTGCGGCCACCATGCTGCACCCTCAGCTCTGGTCCGGCACAGGAAGTCAGGCTGACCGTGAGGCCCTCAAGCCCCCACGCTTGGGTCTCAATCCACAGAGACTTAACAAACTCAGACTGAGGGAAAATGGTGCGGATGGTTTCAATCTGTGGCGACATCGCATATGTTTGTACTTTCCTATTTACCGTAGGCCCTCAGAGGAGGCTTGTAAACAGCTCAGGGAGCGCCAAGTAGCCTGGCATCTCTCACAGCCGCCCCGTCCCTGGTGCCCCCAGACCCGCAGGTTACCAGCACGTTTCCAGCACCGGAGCCTTGCGGGGAAGGGGGCGGGCCAATTCTGCCAAGAGCCAGGCCAGGAAATTGTTGCCAGATGTGCATGTGGGAGCCCAGGAAGAGGCCCTGAGTCCTGTCCTGTGCTGTCTGGAAATATTACCGAGAAGAGATGCTTCAGAAACTCGAGCTTGGCCAGCAGAATGAGAGAGACATGCTGGAAGATGAGCCAGCGTCCTGCGCGGGGCTCGTCTCTTCCACTTAGCCGGCTGTGTGCCCGCAGGAGCCAGTCCTCAATGTGGTCCTGTGCCGCCATCTTAAAATCCTAGGCTGTGTGAACCATGGGCCTGAGGTGCATTGGGCACTGGGCTCCACAAACTGGCCTTCCCAGCCAGGGTCCCCACTGGGAAGGGCGGACCTTCCACGGCTGGCCTGACAGGGACCAGAGCAGCCCTTTGCCCTCTTTAGCAGAGCGAGGAGAGTGTCTGGGGAAAGGCCAAGTGGCCTCAGAGGGCAGGCCTCGGAGAACAGCGCCAGGATGTGTGTGTTTTCCAGAGTTCTGATCTCAATGGTCTCTTTTCATTTAAAGAAAAATACCACAACCACTTCCTACCAAAGGTTATGTATTTACACTTTAAAAATATGTATGCATATATATATTTAAAACCTTCCAAGTAGTGTTCTTGTTAAAGCTGGCTTCCAGCCCTTCCTGAGGCAGAGATTCCCTCCCTTGGCTCACAGGGAGAGCCCCAAGGTATCCAGTGGTCCCAAATTCCCTACCCCTCAAGCTGGACAGGACGGGTCAGGAGGCTGTGGTAGTGGGCACGCACTGACTTACCCCAACCCAGCCATCCAAGGCAGAAATCTACAGAACGTTGGTCCCCTCAGCCCTGTCAAGGAAGACTTCACCGCCTGCTTGTCCTTACGCGCCTTATTTTCTCTAGACTTCTCCAAAGGCCAGCGCCTTCCTTCAGCCCCAGCTTCCTGAACCTGTCTACCTGGACCAAGAACAAAAGAGCACAAGGTGTGACGGGAAAATATGGTGAATGTTTACATTTAAAAAATTTCATTACAGTAACAGACACACTATTAATTCCCCTCATAGCGCACCTAAGAACACTCTTTTCCTGTTGTTCCTGCCACTTTCTGAAAGTCCTCTTTGGTGGGTGGCTTTAGTTGCACTATCATGACTGCCTCTCTGTCCTGTCTCAACAGTTCAAAATGTTTAACTTTCGTGGCCATTTTGACTTTGGGAAGAGCCTGAAGGCCCACGGTGCCATGACATAAAGGGAGGATATAGTGTTGATAACAGCGAGCCTGGGCGACACCCGTCACCACTTCCTGTCCTGTCCTGTCCTGTCTGCTCTGGCTCTGCCTCTGCAGGGACTGTCCCTAGGCCCTGGCCCTTGTTCCTACCCTGCACCCCAGCCCTGCACTGCTCAGGAACAGCAATCCAGCAGCTCTTGACTCTCCCTCCTACACCATCATCCCCTCTTTGATTCGACTATTCTCACCAGCATATAAATGT
Organism: Thryonomys swinderianus; assembly: GCA_004025085.1. Lineage (NCBI taxonomy): Eukaryota > Metazoa > Chordata > Mammalia > Rodentia > Thryonomyidae > Thryonomys > Thryonomys swinderianus. The sequence goes on from PVIC010046237.1 coordinate 12,342, forward strand.
GCCCTAACTCCTCCCACCCTAAAAAATAATACTAAAACTAGGAAAAGAAAAGTGCTCTGACCATTAACTCTTCCTCCCCTTAGAGTAAACTTTCTGGAAAGAATAATCTATATTCACCATTTATAGGTTCTTCTCCTCCTTCTTCTTCTCCTTCTCCTTGTTCTTCTGAGACAGCATCTTGTTTTGTAGATCAGGCTGACTCTGAACTCACTATGTAGCCTAGGTTAGTCTCAAACTCATAGCAATCCTCCTGCCTCTGCCTCCTAAGTGCTGGGATTACAAACATGAGCCACCACACCTGGCATTGTGGTATGTGATACTGAAAGATTGAACTCGGGCCATTGTGTGTGCCAGGAAGACATCAGAACCATGGAGTTAAATCCCTGGCTCCTTTCTTTTTTTTTTTTTTTCTTCATTTTTTTAAAATGCAGGTTTACTGTGTCACAAAGTGGCTGCACTTCCTATAATAAGGAAGCTGAGGCAGGAGGATCACTGTGAGTTTGAGGCCAGTCTGGGCTATGTAGTTCAAGTCCAGCCTAAATTACATAGTAAGACACTATCTCAAAAATGCAGCTGACCTTGGAGGGTGAGATCTGGAGCCCCTGAAGGCCTTTGACCACCACCTCTCCTTCCTCCTGCCTAGTTGTACCCAACACCCTGCCGCTGTCCCTGTCTGCTAGCTTCATCATATAAATGGAGTACTGTAGTATGTGGTCTTGCGTGTCTAGCTTCACTCAGTTGCTATCTGTGAGTGTCATCTATGTTATTTAGTAGTGTAGCCATGTTTATTAATTCTCATGGCTGAATATTCGTTGTTTGAGTGTAGCAATATTTGTCCACTCTGTGGATGATGAGCATTGCTATTGCTGGCCTGGGTTGTTGTTACAGTGCTGCTAAGAACATTCTACTACATAGCTTTGCGTGTGTGTCTCCAGGGCATATGCCTGGAAGTAGGATTACTGTATCACACACACAGTATACGTGTTTGAACAGTTCTCAATTTAGCAGTGAGGTCCAAGGGCCTTGGTTACGTCCCATCATTCTAGTACTTGGCATGCCTGTCACACACAGAGGCTCTTCCCTGGGTCTCCAGTCTCCCAGCAGACCCTGTACTTATTGGATTTGCCAGCTTCCATAACTGTGCATGTCTAGAAACATATATATGTAACCATCAGCCATACAATCACACATATTCACCTATTTCTCTGGAGAAGCTTAATATAACTCTGTCAGACTAAGAAAAATCTTTTCTGTTTTCAGTTGTGAAGAGTTTTTTCAACTCAGTGTGGTAGGGCATATCTGTAATCCCAGCACTCTGACAGGCAGGGGTATCATGAGTTCAAACCCAACCTGGACAAAAGAAAAAATAAAAGTGGTTGGAGCTGTAGCTTAATGCAAAGGCTCTCGGTTCAATCCACCAGTTTTGCCATATCAAAAAAAAAAAGTGTTGGTTTTCTTTTTTAAATAATGTCTATAAAATTTTAAACAATACCAGGCAAGGTGACTCACATCCACCAGCAATCAGTACCACATTCCACAGTGCCAGGTGTGGTGGCTCACACCTGTAATTCCAGCATTTGGAAGGCAGAGAGGCAGGAGGACTGCTGAATTCCAGGTTTGCCTGGGCTTCATAGTGAGCTCAGGGCCAGCCTGAACTACAAAGCAAGATCCTGTGTCAAAAAAAAAAAAAATTAATGTATTGAAAATTTTATCAAGTAGGATGTCTATACCAATTAAGATGATTCTCTAGGGCCTGAGATTTAGCTCAGTGGTTCTGGCACCTGCCTCACAAGTGCAAGGTCCTGGGTTCAACCCTGGTAACCACATACAATGCTGGGCATGGTGACTCATGCCCACCAGCAATCGATACCACATACCACAGTGTCAGGCGTGGTGGCTCACATCTGTAATCCCAGCACTCGGGAGGCAGAGACAGGAGGATTGCTGAGTTCAAGACTTGCCTGGGCTACATAG
>PVIC010046238.1:0-14484 GCA_004025085.1 Thryonomys swinderianus
CCTGGTTCCAGATGGTTTTCTCAAGCACTGTGCTACCCAAGGTTGGACCATGGCCTCCAAATGAGAGGGCCCCTAATTCAAGAGCCCCGAGGGTGTTAGAGGACTGAAGGACAGAGAGATCCAAAGTCCTAGAGCTCTGGCCCTCATGGTACCAGGACATGATCAAAAGCCTGGTACAGGGGCCAGAGATTTAGCTCAGTGGTTCCAGCGCCTGCCTAACAAGCACAAGGTCCCTTGTTAGATCCCTGGTAGCCACATACAATAATACCGGGCATGGAGGCATGGTGACTTATGCCATCTGACAATCAGTACCACACACCACAATGCTGGGTATGGTGGCTCATGCCTGTCATCTCTCTACCTAGGAGGCAGAGGCAGGAGGATTGCTGAGTTCGAGGCTTGTCTGGGCTACATAGTGAGCTCAAGGCTAGCCTGAACTACAAAGCAGAATCTTGTCTCAAAAAAAAAAAAAAAAATGTAGCCTGGTGCCGAAGGACAAATGTTACAGCGTAAGCCAGACACCCAGGCTCTGTTGCTCACTATGTCTCTGACTCCCCTTGTGATATAGACAAATCATCTTCCATAGTGGGCATAGGAGTTAGTGACCAAGTCTTGACCAGCCCAGCTTTAACTTTTGGTTTGATGATGTGGGAATGTGGCCTTTCTCAGGCAATCTGACATCAAGAGGGTGAGATCACAGGAAGCAGGGGAGGCAGTTTCTATATTCTGCTGGCATCCATGGCTCTGTCCCCAAGGGACTGGGGAAGAGGGGCCGCAAAGCTACTGAAGGATCTGGGTCACAATGACCACGCGCTGCCCATTGATGGAACATTCATTAATCAACAACTACTTCTGAGCCTCTTGGATAGAAGCCTTTTATAAGGTCTCTGCATATGCGATTCACATCTCCCAACATGGCAGGCACAATGCCATCAGGATTGCCCTCACAGCAAGGCTATCAATTCAATGGCTTTGCCCTCCCACTGCGGGCATGAAGTGACTCTTGGACTCTCCGTGGGGGGTCTGCAGCCATAAAAGGGGATGCCACCCCTGGACCCTACAAGTTGCTGATCCACAAGGGGCCATGAGTATGATGTTCTTAGACCGTCAGGAGAGTCCCATGAGGCAGAGGCAGAGGCAGGGCCAGGGCCAAGGAAGGGGAGGAGGGACTGTGGACAGAGAAGTACAAATATTTCTTCTTTCCTTGCCCCCTAGTTCCTCTTCTTTCTCCAAACTTGGAAAAGATCACATCCAAGGGCAGCCGAGGAAGCGGTGTAGGGTCAGGACCACATTCCCTCTGCCATGTGCCTTTCCAGTCTCTCCTCTTCCCAAAGCATCAGGCTTCAGAAGAGCCTGTGGCAAGAGCTGCTGCCAGACCAACACCTTTGCTAGGGAGCTCCAGGCCCACGGCTGGGCCACAAATGGCTGCGGCTGTCACAGGCCTCAAGCCCCTAGGCTGGCAGTAGTTGCAAAGTCTAGTGAGCCGGGGCTGTTTTTTAAATTTTTCTAATGGTTCGAGTAGACAAACCATCCCCTTCATGTGCGAGGACACAAGCTGTACCCCTGGAGCCAGGGCTACCGTGCCGTGTTGTGCAAGCTAAGCCCACCTGTGAAGAATCAGACGGAAGCCCCATCTCTTCTCCTGGCTCATCTCATTTTCCCCATGCTGTGCAAATTCAGCTCTGACCACATCCTCTATGAAAAAACTGGTAGAGCCTCCAAACTCTGGAATCTGCAAGGGTCCCTTAGCAACTAAGTGCTTCCATGCTGTGGCTTTGAATCACCTTCCCTTTAATCACAGATTCTATTTGAACCAAACTTGCCCATTGGCAGCAGGCCCCAGGACCTTTGCACATGACATCCCCTCTCATCTCCTGTCTCTCTTTGTGAAAATTTACTTTATTTTTTTGCTGGGGAACCTGGGACTCAAGGAAGACTGTGGCCACAGGTTACTGACTGAGTCTGCCAACATTTTTCTCTCTCCTTTAATCCCATTCTTCCTCTCCTCCTTTGCCATCTCCTTTGATATCAGGGAACATAACATAGTTATAATTGTCAGAGAGTTCTGTGTCCTCTCCCAGCCACCTAGATGAGTGATTTTCAAACTTTGAGATCATCAAATCAGCTGAAACACAAATTGCCAGGCCCCACCCCTATGTCTCTGATTCAGGAAGTCTGGAACAGAGCCCAGGAATCTGTCTTTGTGGTACCCAGGAATCCGTGGTACCTGCTGCCCAAGGACCACATTCTGAGAACTTTGGCTCAGAAACTAACCTTGTAGCTGGGCATGGGGCACATGCCTGTATTCCCAGTGGTTGCAAGTTCAAGTCCAGTCTGGACAACTTAGTGACTTAGTGAGATCCTATCTAGATAAAACATGTTTTAAAAGGGGGCTGGGGAGGTAGTTCAGTGCGAAGACCCTCAATTCATTCCTCGGTACTGACACAAAACCTGAACTTTGTATCTCTGCCCCTGGGAGGTCTCCAGTGCCGGCATACACGGACTCTGTTCAGTCCGTGTTGGAGGCTGTGGCTCCCAAGAGGGTGGCAGGGCTTCCTGGCAGTTGCCATTTAGAACCCCAGGAAAGGCTCGGGTTTCATTATTATAATAAAGTCACTGACAAGAACATAAATTTCTCTGCAGGGAAAATAATCACAGTGATCCAAAAGTGGCATACTGTAACAATATCAATAGTGGTGGTAATAATAGTAATAACGTGATTATAATATAATGTCATCTGCCCTAATGTGCTAAACCCAGATTGATTTGAGTAATACAAAAGAATTACTGACATGCACAAATGCTCAAACAACCTAGCTTCGATGTGTTTGGGGCCATTCGGGTGACGGCAATGGTGGCAATGACTATAATAAACACATTTCCAAGAGCTTCTTGCCAGTTTTATTTTAGCAGCAGCCCTGGGAAGTAGGCGAGGTGGGTGGGCGAGCTTCCTTGGCTTAGATCTGAATACACGTGTGGGGCCCTTGTTGTATGCAGGTCAGAGACCGGGTGGGGCCAGGATAGGGTTGTAGATAAAATACACATTAGATAGGGCCGGAGGGTTAGCTCAGTGGTTCCAGCGCCTGCCTCGCAAGTGCAAAGTCCTGAGTTCGATCCCCAATGACCACATACAATGTTGGGTGTGGAGACTCACGCCCACCAGCAATCAATACCACATACCACAGTGCCGGGCATGGTGGCTCACGCTTGTAATCCCAGCACTCGGGAGGCAGAGACAGGAGGACTGCTGAGTTCAAGGCTTGCCTGGGCTACATAGTGAGCTCAGGGCCAGCCTGAACTACAAAGCGAGACCCTGTCTCAAAAAAACAAAAACAACAACAACAAAAATGCACATTAGATAAACGTTTACAAATTAAAATGGAAATTACACTGGTTTTCAGAGAAATGACACACTATTTTGTAGTAAAGCTAAGTTGCAAATACTGCACAGGCCATACTCACACTAAAAAGAAATTCATTATTTATCTGAAATTCAGATTTAATGGAGACTTGTGTTTTTATTTGCCAAATCTAGCAAACCCTTCTGGGGGAGGAAGGAGGGATGAAAAGAATAACAAATGTTTCTTGTCCTCAGAATAAGCTGGCGCTGTAGGAAGAGACAATGACTCTGATCCATGTGGTCCATGGTATGGCACAGCCCTGCCCTCGATTTCCAAGTATGGAATCAGCTCGGGGAGCCTGTTCAACTGATGCTATGATTCAGCAGGTGCAGGTGGAGCCCAGGAGTCTGCACCTCAACCAGCACCCAGGTGATGCTCTGAAGAGGGAGGTGATGGCCTCCCTTTGGGGATCAAGGTAAAACTTCCTGGAGGAGAAGAGACCTGTTAGGGCTCGCTGGCTAGGAGTAGGGGAGGAAGTGTCTTGAGAAGAGAGAACACCGTTTGTAGGGTCCCAGGACCTGAGAAAGTGCTACAAGCCTGGGAAGGGGAGGGGGTGGAGCCCAGCTGGAGGGTGGACTTGCTCTTGAAGCAGGTCTTAGCTCACTCAGAAGCAATTTGATCAGGTAGGGTCCCCCCATCCGCACAGACCCCCATCAGCCATGCTGGGTAGAGGGGTTGTCCAAGGCACCTCCATCATGTGCTGGAGGGATGCCCCAGCCTGTCAGGGCTTGGGGAGAGACAGTGCACTCTGCCTGGGTGTTGGCAAAGTTTTCCTTTGCAATAGGACCTTTGGTGTCATGATCTGGAAGGTGAAATAGATCCCCTCACCCCACGGGGAAAATCAGCCCTCTTTTCGCCATGCTGAGAACAAATGTCCAGCTAGAGGGGCCAAGATGGTGATGCAGAAGGCTTTGTATACTTGAGAAGGGTGTGATTTCCTTGACAGCAGATTTCCCACTCGTCACTGCATCCCCAGTACCTAGCACGGGGTCTCCGGAAGGTAGGGCAAGAGGCCAGGCTCAGAGCCTCTGCACTGAGCCCTTCATATCGGTGGATTTGGTGGGGCTCTAGATCTGGGGCAGTTGTATGACGCTGTCAGTCACTGTCCCACCCCTGGGCACAATACCCAACATTCATAATTTAAAGACAAAGGGGTTTATTTTGGCTCACAGGTTTTTGAGTATTCAGCCCACAGTCAGAAGCAAATGCATGGTGGAAGGGCCTGGGCAGAAAACAGCTATTTAATCCATGTGACCTAGGAAGTGGAGAGGAGGGAGGATCCAGGCACACGGGTCCACCCTTCCAGGTCACAGTCTCACATACCCACTTCCAGCCAGGGCCCAGTGTCCAGCAGCACAGTTAGCTACTAGAACTCATTAATGGATGGGTGCATGGATGAGCATAGCTTCCTTATGATCTAATCACCCTCCAAATACATGGGACACTTTTTATCTAAACCATAACATGGGGTGCTGGGGTGCTTCAAAGTGACTGCATGCCTCTTCTACTGTTCATCTGTCATTCTCTCTCACTTCCCTTAGTAAATAAACCGCCTGTATGTTAGCTGGATACATGGCCTCTCAGGACAAAAAAAAAAAAAAAATTACATTTCCTGGCTTCCATAGGTGTGATCCTGGTGCTGGATTCTGATCGCCAGTACAGGCATGGTACAGGAAGCAGATACCTTTCTATGTATTTCAACAGGAAGGGATTTGCTAGAGGAGATTGGGTACTTATAAAGTTGTTGGTGAGGCTGAAAGCATAAAGATGATGGGGCGCAGGCAGGACTTCTGGTCATATTGTGGAAGTTACAAACAGAAGGCCAGGAAGTGCCAAGAAACTGCTACCAGGGTCACAGCTGCCCCCAGATCCCAGGTGGCTAGACTGGAGGATCCAGCTTTGGTCAAAACACCAGGGGCTCCTGCTCCCTTAGCCTTCTTTTAGCCATGCGGAGAACAAGTGAGTGCACAAGTTGGGATTAGGCCCACCCAAGATCTTAGTAGCAAAGGAGCTTGAGAAATTCGGGGCTGAGGCTTCTAGGCGCTGTAATTCAGTGGGAGTGGAGTGGAGTGGAGGGGTGAGATGGCATGCTCAGTGCCAGCAGCCGATGGTCACCATCTCCACTTCCTGCCAGCTGGGATAAGAACAAGGAGCCAGAGAACCATGCCAGCAGTCACAGAAATGCCACAGGAGCTGGGACCTTTGCATGAATGGGAAGTAACCTTGTTGAAGCCACTTTTGAGCAGCCCAGCCTGTGAGGTATACAGTGTCCACGGTGCAGTGTAAAACGAGGCCTGACACTGCAGCAAATGTCGCATTGGAGATGCTGAGTATCAATTCAACCTGGTCACCAGGGAGGCAGCAATAAACATCCCCCTGATGGTGAAGCTATATTTGAGGGTGTGAGTGGCTGATGTCACAAGGGACTTGGGTTTGTGCTCAGGGAAGATGGAGAGAAAAGAAGGGGGGGGGGAATGTGTTTGAGGAGACTTCTTGGGGGAAGACATAGCCAGCGATGAAGAGGTGGAGAAAGGCTTTCTAGGGAGAAGGAAAAACCATACTATGCATCTGCACATGGGCACAGGACTGGGCAGTGTATGTGTTAGGAGTCAGGCCAGGCCCTGGCTGGCCGGCTTCAAGGTTTATATAATATACAGACCAGGTTCGGGCTGGAGATTTAGCTCAGTGGTTCTGGTGCCTGCCTCGCAAGCACAAGGTCCTGAGTTCGATCCCTGTAACCACATACAATGCTGGGCGTGGTGACTCACGCCCACCAGCAATCAATACCACATACCACAGTACCAGGAGTGGTGGCTCATGCCTGTAATCCCAGCACTTGGGAGGCAGGAGGATTGCTGAATTCGAGGCTTGCCTGGGCTACATAGTGAGCTCAGGGCCAGCCTGAACTACAAAGCGAGACCCTGTCTAAAAAAAAAAAAAAAAAAAAACTGACCAGGTTCAAGATTCAATCTGTGACAAAGATTGAACTATTGAAGGCAAGAGATATTTGGGGACAGGGCCCAGTCTGTGGGCCGGGTTAGGCTCGGAGCTCCACGTAGGACCCATATTGAGCTCAGTTGAGGCCAGAGTTGGGGGTAGTTTTCAAAAGGAGTGTTCAGCTCATTCACTGTCCTTAGTTCTTCAGACAATACACCAAAATTAAAGGCTATCATAGGGTAAATGCTATTTCCTCCTTTGTATTGTGTTTAGCCTCCATTTGCCTTCTGGACCCTCTCTTTTCTCTGCCTGCATCACCTCAAGTGGAACAGACTGTGCAGACCCCAGAGGTAAAGGAGGGCCCTGCGCATGCGCAGGAAGTTCAGAAAGGACCAAACCCAGCAAGAGGCTGGTTGAGCAGGTGCCTGGCACAGGCAGCCTGGTGCACCAGCAGCTCCCAGCAGCGATTTGGAGACAAGCCCCTGGTCACCCTGAAACCTACAGGCAGGTGGCAGGTGGGCAGGCGGGCAGCCAGCTGGAGTTGCTGGCAGCTGGTACGACCCAGGTTAGGGCCTTGGGTGGCTGCCAAGGCTGTTTAGTTGGGACAGAGAGTGGGGGTGATGATTGCTGAGCCTGCTGTGCAGAGAGCCCCAGGGCAAGTGCCAGCACTTTGCCAGTCCTGAATGATAGAGCCAGGAGCCACTGAGGAGCCCAGGATGGGCAAATCGGGGTGGGGTGGGGCGGGGCGGGGCGGGGCGGGGCGGGGCAGCCCCCCCCCCCCCCCCCCCCCCCGCCCTCTTAGGGATGTTTAGCTGCTGAAGGAAATGCGAAGTGACGGGAAGTGACAAAATCGTAAATGTAATTAAGACAGATGGAACTCACTGGCGGGGATGATAAAAGCCATTCCCTGGGCGCTGGCATTTAGAATGAGGTCACAGGATGACCCCACCCCAGCTACACAGCTGACAGAGAGGAGGCAGGAGAATGAGTCTGAGCACAGAGCGAGGATGGTGAGCAAACAGTACTTTGGCTGCCCTGAAAGAGGCTTCGGGCAGATACAAGGAGGAACTTCTGGGAGATGAGGGGGGTCAAATACTGGCATAAGTGCCCTGGCATCTCTTCTCCCAAAGGACACACATCTACCCCTCCTGCAGAGGCTTGGTCACAGGAGCCTAGATCGCTCAACTTCTCCAGACCTGTGGGGTTAAACAGTCACAGTGTTATCACACAGGAGGAGGTGATGGCATTTGGGTAGAGGCCGAGAAAGGGGCTATGTGGGTGACAAACCCCAGGAGGCTTCCTGTTGGTCAGAGATGACGCCACGATCCCCGTAGCTGACTGACCCATGAGAGTATCTCCACGGACCGCACCTCCCAGGTTGGGCTGGGACACACAGACATCACGATATAGCTTGGACTCTCCGGAGTCCCGATGGAGAGAGACCCAGGGCCCATGGTGACACTGTCTAGATTCTCACAGGGGACGAGGTAGCCAGAATCTGTGGCAAGATTCATGCAAGAATCTGTGAGTTTAGCACCAACATCTGGTCAGGTCTGCTTTGCCAGCCACCACTAACACAGCCAGCTTCGTTTGCTGTGATGGATGGAACCAGCCAGCTTTGCTGGCCCCAATTCTCCCTGCGTCGTATGCCAGCTCTCTGTGCCAGGCAGCAGGGCAGGGTGAGAAAGTGACTTCTTTGGTTTTGGCAAACTCCCAGGTTGAGAGGAGACTCCAACCCAAGTCTACTGTTCTGTTCTCGTTTACTGAGCATCTACTCTGTGCATGGGAAGGGGTGGGGTTCACAGCAAAGCTTAAGGTAATACTTTAAGAAGCTTATAGTTTGTTGGGAATTGAAACCTACAAAGCCATCTGACATGGGCAAAATATTGAGGCATTAACTCAAGGTGATGTGTAGTTCCTGTGGCATGAAGGAAGAGCACAAGCTGGGGGAAGGAAGAATTCACTGCACCCCAGAGCAGTCAGAACAGGACTCTCCGAGGATGAGAACGAGGGAGGTGTGAGAGATTGAATCGAATTTTTGCAGGAAGAGGGAAAAAAAGGGTGGGGCTTAAAGGATTAGAGAGCAGAATGCATCCTGGGTGGGCTCAAGGCAGAAGTAAACGTGCGGAGATGGAAAAGAACACTGAGAATTTTTCTTGTGAACGTCAGGACAGAACCAAGGTCAGGGAATAAAAATAGATTCCTGAGCGATCTCAGCAGATCTGAGGCCACTATGGTCGTATGTTTGTGTGCAAGATGTGCTTGTGCCTTGATGGAACGGGGCTTCCCCAAGGGGATACATCCTGCTCCAGGATGTCCTACATGCTCTCGGCCAAGGGGACAGGTCTCGGTAGCACTCACTCTTGGGCCTGTGGGGCAGCTTTCCCGGCCACGGGAAATAAAACCAGATTGAAATTAATCATATCCCCTGCTGTGCTGCTATCACTGCACCCAAGTCAGCCAACTCTGCATCCCCTCCGGGGACTGAGAGGTGGCGAGATATGTGGGCAGGGCGAGGAGGAGTCTTCCGGCCTCACTGTGCACCAGGAGTGGGCGGTGAGCTGCTTCAACTCCAAGGCCGACCCTGCCGGTCTCCATAATGGAGACAGGTTGATCCGCCATCCCTGGACTATCTTTCATGGCAGGACATGTCCTTGTTATGGATACTGAGCATGAAACAGGCCAGCATTATTCAGATTGTAGAGACGCTTCATCATTTCAAGCATGCCATCCATCTGTCCGTCACAGGCTCAAGCATTTATTCCTGCAGGCAGAACTGAGATGTCCGATCAGGATTTACTGGGGGTGCTAAGTCATAATTTATCCAGCTCTCCTTCCCTTGTAGGGACAGCCTTCGAGACAGTTCTGTCTTCCTGATTTGCTGGGCTTGAAGCGTGCCCACTTGTCTACTGGAAGCACTCTTTGGGGAGCGTTTTCTTCATTAACTGCCTCAACCCCCTGAATCAGCCCCTCTCTCTCACTTTAGTTTTGACCTGGGTGAAAAGATCTGAGTGTAAACTCTATAAGAAGGAGGAGATAAGTCCCTGTCCTGTTTTTTGCTGGGTTCTCCAAAATCTGAGCATTCTAGGACAGTCCCTCAGCCACAACAGCTTTTAGGGAACATGGCAATTTCAAGTCCCAGCTGTGTATGGCTTTAAGACACCACTTTTCTCACTCAGGGCTCTTCTCTTCCTCTCCATGAAGTCGAGAGACTCCTACCTTCTTTTCCCCCTCCTCTATTATGGTTTTGAACAAAACATTGTCTCTCAAAAGGCTCGTGTGTTCAGAGGTGGGGCTTTGGGAAGGTGAGTAGAACATGGATTAAATCAATTGATGAATTCATTGCTGGAGGTCTGTTAGGAGGTAAGGCCTGGCTGGAAAAAGAGGATGACTGATTTTTTTTTTTTTTTACGGTACCGGGGAATCAAACTCAGGCCCTTGTGTGTCCAAGGTTGGTGGCTACCCCTTGCACTAAATCCCCAGCCCAGGAGAGGATGTTTTTGAAGGTCACCCTCTTCTCTGGCTCTTTCATTTTCTCTTTGCTTCCCGGCTGTGGAGAAATGAGCAGCTTTCCTGTACCATATTTCTGACTTGATTTCATGATATTTCTGCTATTTCCATTGATCAGGGACTGAAATGTCCAAAACTATGAATCAGAATAAATCCTCCTCCTGTAACTTGTAAATATCAAGGATTTCATTCCAGCAATGGAAAGATAATTTGATACTGTTCCTTTTCTTTTTCATCTGACTTCTGCCCACCTTGAACTTTGCGAATCTGCTTGACCACAGACTATTTTACACCACATCTCACCAGCCTAGAGCTTGTCTCCTTGTTGACCCAAACCTGAGCCAAGATCTGAATCGAAAGCCTGTCTCTGAAGTCTGGCTGATCTTGTTTACTGTAATGGGATTCACTGTGTGCTCCCGATATACGTGAAGCCCTTCATAGATGAGGCCTTCATTTTCGTACCTTGACCGTGACTCTACTTGGAAATAGGGCCTTTACAGAGAGAGTTATTGTGAAGTAAGGTCATTTTCTAATCCAGTCTGACTGGCGTCCTTGTAAGAAGAAACAGGGACTCACGGAGACAGAGATAAATGAGAGCCCACAGACAAAAAGCCACGTGAAGAAGCGGCGCAAGGGCAGCTGGGAGGAGCCGAGGGGGGAGGAGTCTCAGAGGAAACCAACCAGCTGCCGCCTTGATCTTACACACCCAGACTCGGGGGCTGGGAGAGAGCAGCTTTCTCCAGTTTGAGCTCCCTGGTCTGTGGCTTCTGTTATGGCACCTATCACAGAGGGGTATGTGACATTGGATGGCTCGGGGGCACCACTGGCAGCAATAATGGAGAGGAGCCCCTGACCCTGAGTACTAAACATTGATGTTCTTGGGCACTGAAAAGTGTCTGCCCTCTCATTTCTTCAGTCTCCTTTAAAATATTTATTAGTTTTAGTTCATTCTGTCCGAAGTTGTAAGCTCTGGGGGCCTTTCTGAGGAGGCTATTCTGGGCTAAAGTGGTGGGAGTTAAGGACTGGACTCAAACATCTGTCTTAATTCACATGGCTATAACTATGCTAAGCATGTTAGCATATGTTTGACATATGCTGTTGTAAGGGTAGGTTATCTTTTGATCATATATATTTTCTGAATCTGAAACATACATGTGAAATATATTCCTATTTTTAGTACTCAAAAATGAAAAACAAAATAAAAGGCATTATTTTGAAAGCTTCCCTTTTATTCCATCTAATTCTATCCAGTTCCCATGACCCTTCACACAAACTGCTATTCGTTTATTAGGGAGCATTCTGGAGTTTCTTTATACCTATGTCAGCAAGCAAAATACCTATTCACTCCTCCTTTTGATTATCACAAAAGTCAGCATCCTACATATGTGATTTTTTTTCTTTAGTGAAATATTTGAACATCTTTTCATTTCTAATAAACTCCTGCATTTATTTCCAAAGCTGCATAGTATTTCACTGCAAAATTTATAATTCAAAAGCTTATATTCTCTTACAGAAATGTGTAACATGGCAAGTTAGACCAACTCAAATAGTATCACCCAGCTGAAACTATTACTAATAATACAATCTTTTGACTTTTTGAGAATTGTTATTGTGGTTTATTAAATTTTATCTCTTTTCTTCTTCTTTCTCTCTCTTGTAGGGCTTGGGATCAAAACTAAGATCTCATACATCCCAGGCAAGCACTCTACTGCTGAGTTAGTCCTTTAATCCTAAATAATATTTAATAATATTTAAAAAATAATTCCTAATTCTTTTTTATGTTATTTTTTTTTGTTTTGTTTTTTTTGCTTTTTGGAGATAGGGTCTCGCTTTGTAGTTCAGGCTGGCCCTGAGCTCACTATGGTGCCCAGGCAAGCTGCCGCGAACTCAGCAATCCTCCTGTCTCTGCCTCCCGAGTGCTGGGATTACAGGCGTGAGCCACCACGCCCGGCATTGTGGTATGTGGTGTTGATTGCTGGTGGGCGTGAGTCTCCACGCCCATCATTGTATGTGGTTTCCGGGGATCGAACTCAGGACCTTGCGCTTGCGAGGCAGGCGCCGGAACCACTGAGCTAACCCTCCGGCCCCTTTTTTATGTTATTTTTATTGATTGGTTAGTTGGCCGATTTCAGTGCCAGGAGTTTAACCTAGGATTTCATTTATGCTAAGTATATGCTCCACCACTGAGGAATGTCCTTAGCTTTCAGATGTATTTTAAATTTATTTCTAAGTTTAATCTTTTTAATCATGCATTTTTATTTTTTGAGACAGAGTTTCACTTTGTAGTTCAGGCTAGCCTTCAATTCCAGGCAACCCTCCTGCCTCTGCCTCTTGAGTGCTGGGATTACAGACATGAGCCACCACACCCAGCACTGTGGTATATGGTACTGGGGGATTGAACTTGGGACCTTGAGCTTGTGAGGCAGACGCCGGGACCACTGAGCTAAACCCCTGAGCCCCTCAATCATGCCTCCTTAAAATGGTTTAACTACCATGAGGAAGTTTAATGTTATCATTTCTATTTTTCATTTAATACAATATATATATCATTTTTTTAAAAAAGTCCTCTTCCAACCAGATAGATATTGAAATGTTTTACAGGAAAGCATACCTTCATTAAAGGATATTTGAGATTAAAAAAATCAGTATGACTCATAGTAGTGGGTTCCAGCCTTTAGTTTGCATAAGAATTGACTTAGGATGCATAAGACTTCCCACTCCCTAGTCCACCCTTAGGTCTGAGGTTGGACCAGCGAGCCGCACTTCAGCAAGTCCGTTCTGTGCCAGGAACCTACAGTCCTCTCTTCGTGAAGCTCTGGTGAATGCGAGTGGAAGCAAGAACTATGTCCTACACCGAGAATATTGAGGTTGTTGCAGTTGATCATTAAATTTAGCTCTGAGGTTCCTGGCAGCTCAAACCAAAAGTAGAACCGAAAGGATATAGTGTTCTCCCTGCCAGAACAAAAGGCCAGTTTTTCAAGAGACATAAACATGTTCCTGGCATTCGATTCTAGCAGAATTTATCAGGGGAGCCGTTACCTAAGGTACACTGGGCTATACGATGGGCAGTAGATGCAGACGCGTTCTTCACAGTGGCTCTGCGGACGTCACAGCCTGTCCCCAAGCCCAGCTCAGGGCAGAAGCCCAGCCAACATGGACCGGAGAGGAAAACACGGGCCATCTTGGGGACAAAAGAAAACGCTGTGTGCACCAGGAGAAAACCTGAATGGCAGCGCACAAGGTGACTGGGGAGAGAGAAGAAGGAAAAGGAAAAGCCCCAGGTTCCTGAGGCTTCCAAACTCCATGGGAACTCGGGTCCCTTTGGGCTCGACTCAGGTGGCCTTGGGTTCCCGTGATGCCGCAATGGTCCATTTTAGCCCCTCCCCCCCACACAGGGAGCAGACAGGGAGCATGCCAGGGAAGTAGTGATGCCCTCACCCTCTGAGCGCTTCTGAGACTTGGACTAGTCCCGACTTGCAGAGGAACTGGCACCCTGGAGCTCGCGCTACCCACATCCAAGGTCCCCCACATTTGGGAGCAGCACAGATTCCAGGGTTTTGTATGAGGGGCACACATTAGAGCTGGTGAAGCCCACTACTGTACCTTTCCCCGCAGGTGGGTGTCCCACAGGTCTCCTTGGAATTCCCCGACGCCCTTGGACAAATCTTCTGGGAAAACACTGGGGGTGCACAGTGCTCTCAGAGGAACCAAGTGGCCACCACCTAAATTGCTGGCTGCAGGGCTTTCTCCAGCCCTGTCCAACCATAGGTCTGAGGAGGAATGCAGAGCGAGAGGGAGCCCCAGCCCGGTGTGCCTCTACCCCATGCCCAGCTCCACAAACTGCAGGTGGCACATTCCCCTTCCATAAGGGACTGGCAGCTTCTCTGGCATCCTGGCACTGTTTGGATGAGGATTCATGCCAGTGAGGGCTGGGTGGAATGAAGAGGACAAGGGCAGGAACCAGGAGGGAACCAACATTTGGAGAGCTGCTTCTCTGGGCTCAGAACAGCAGGGACACTTTGCAAGCGTTTGTTCATTCTTCCCATTCCTAATCCATTCACAGATTTCTTCAAAACGCACACAGCAAACATCCATCATAGCCAGGCCTGGTTCGGCCTTTGAGGAATCCACTGAATAACAAACGCTCCAAAGGTCATTTACCTTTCCCAGGATTTCTGTGAGGTAGATGTTACTCTTCTTACTTTACACAGGGTGAGACTGGAGGTCAGAGAGGCTGAGAAACTGAGAGCTAGATTTGGACCTTTCTCAGGGTAAGATGGAAGCAGAATTTTATTTTCAGTTCTGTTATTACCACCCCTTGTCAGTATGTTTGTCTTATCCATAAAGCAGGGTGCAGATCACGGCCCTTGAGGTGGTTAAGCGCTGCTGGGGCTCACTAGGCAGTGGCTCTCATGCCCCAAGTTCTGTGTTCCATCGCTCCCTCCCGTGACTGAGAAACTGGGGAAAGAACAGAGCAATTAAGGGCTCGAGGCAGCCTGGGTGCTGGGGGAGGCAGATTATTTATCATTCTGTCACCGGGTAATAACTGAGCACCAGTCACATGTCCTCAAGATCTGTGGAGGAGATAGGAGACCCAGAATGTGTGGCCTCCATTCTTTGGACTAAGGCAGATACA
>PVIC010046239.1:0-14326 GCA_004025085.1 Thryonomys swinderianus
GTGTACATATTTAACAAGCATATTTCATATCACAAGGCCAAGTATTTGATTCAGGCCTTAACACTGTCATTTTCTGTCTGTCCTTGGAAAAATTACTTAAAATTTCTAACCATTCTCGCTTCCTCCTATCTAATGGGGAGAATGATGGAATTTATCCCACTAGGTTTTTATTGTGGCAGTTAAATGAGATAATTCTCTGAAGTATGATAAAATAGAAATAATTTTGCCATCTGGAATCAGAGCTAATGCTATGAGATAAAACTGTCTATGTAGGAAGTTAATTTACCATGATGTCTGAGATGGAGCTGAAGATAAGGAATGGAGTAAAATAAAGAAACAATAGAAATAATACGCTTTGCTGTGCACAAAAGAAACAGAATTTGAGGAAAGCAGTGAAAGGTTGAGTGAGAAAGAGGCAAGGAGAGTAGAGAGGGAAGCTGGGAGTCTCAGGAGAAAGTACTCAGGGAAGAAATTCCTCAGGGTAAAGAGGTCTAAGTAAGAGTTTGAACACAGATATGAATATCTACTGTCCACTGTTAGGTTTTCTCTCTCTGTGACACATACTACCTCCATTGCTTCAAACCTCCAGGAGGATCCAAGGCACATGTGCATATATTGCTGAGTGTCTTGAGAGGGAAGGCAAAGAAAGGGGCCACACTCCTGGTCTGGGTTTGTGCAGAGGTTAAAGGGGCACCAGCCACAAGAAGTGAGGTGGATAAAGCAGAATCCAGAAGAAATCTGAAGGCAGAAGTGTTCCATAGAGAGTGAATACCAGCCTGGGTTCATGGGCCGTTGGTGGAGTGCTTGTATAAGAGCATGGGTTCAATCTCCAGCACTTCCAGAAGAAAGAGAGCCAGCCAGCCAGAAAGTAATACCCCCCCAAAGTTAAACTAATAGAATTCTAAAGAAGACTCCACCCATTTCAATCAAATTAACATTTATTGACGGTCTATTATATGCTAGAATATCTTATAGACAATGGGTTAAAGTATTGAAAAAGGCAATCTTCCTGCAGTTGTACTTTACTTTCTAGGTGGGGGCCAGAACGAGGTCAGAGGAGAGACGGATGGTGAACGAGGAAAGAAATAAACTGTCAAGATAGCTTCACGTAGTGGAAAGTATTGCACACAAAGTAAATAAAACAGGGTGTGTGAGTCGGGTACAGGGTTGGGGTGGGGGGGGTGTTGCTGTTTTGCAGGAGATGAGAGAGAGCCTGGAGAACAGGAAGTAGCTGGCTCTGTGTCCACCCTGGGGCAGTCATCAAAACAGTAGCACAGTGGGTGCAGAAGCCTGGAGCAGGCAGGAAAAGACTAGTGGGACTGAATGATGGGCCAGGGGAAGCAGTTGTATTCACTTCCTGAGGCTCCACCATAACAGCATCATCAACTGGGTGGCTTAAAATTATAGACCTTTTCTCAGTTCTGGAGCCTGAATGTCTGAAGCCAAATTGTCCACAGGGTTGGTTCCTTCCTAGGGTGGTAAGGCCAATCTATTCCATCTACTCACTCTACTCTCTTCGCTCACATGTATTCTCCTTGTTGCTTCGCATCATCTTCCTTTTGTGTGTTTGCCTATGTCCAAATTTCCCTTCATTATAGGGACATTAGTCATTGAATTAATGCCTCCTTTAATGGCCTGTTAATTTGATTACCTCTGTAAAGACCCCAGTTCTCAATAGGATCATATCTTGAGAAAGAAAAGATTGGGACTTCAACAGATCTTTCTAAGGGTTGTAACCCAAGCCACACTAGTGGGATATTGAAAGGACTTTGGGGTTTAGTCTAATAGCCCATGTGAAATGAAAAGTCTGATAGAGCACCTGGCACATGGTGAACGATGAGTAATGAGCAAGCATCATTATTCTCCAGGAAGGCTGCAAGAAACTCAAAAAGTTAATATAAGTCTCTTCTAAAAAGTGAAGCTGGATGCTATCTATGCGTGTGCTGGCTGAAATCCCTCCTGTGGCTCCTTTCCACTCTCTAAAAGATCCTCAAGGCCATAGGAGACCCACCACCCCTGAACCTCAACTCTCTGATCTCTAGTTTTATCTCCTGCCAGTCCAGCCCTGCTCCACCCCCCACCACTGCACACACACACACTGATCTTCTCTCCAGACACCCAGAGGACTCTGAGCCACACCACATGTGTCCTCTCTGCCTGGAATGCTTGTCTCAGCTATCAGCGGGAGCAGCTGCTTAATGTCACACAGGCTTCACTCAGACTCATCTAACACTGGCTCAGAGAAGTCATCTCCAAGCATCTCTCTAAAATAAAGTTCTATCAGTCTCCTTCTACTCTACTGGACTGAAACTATTCTCTTTTTCCACCTCTTTTTCTTCTCTCTTGCATATGTAACATTTATGTATAATTGATTAATCACTGTACCTGTCCTTAACACCACAAGGTTAGATCCACAGGGCCAGAGAAAGTAGGCTCAATGACAACTCTCCTAGAACAGTATCTGGTGCTTGGGAGTTACTCAATATTTGTCTATTGGGCAAATGAACCATGGATGTTGATAACATCAGTAGTAATGAGTTGGTTAGTGTTCCTGTTGATTTTCTGCACTTTATGACTAAGTATATACATTCTCAATATATCTTTCTTTCAGCATTGATGCATTTGGCCTCCTGTAAATGGATTTATGTTCATTATATGTTACACAGAAATGTCTATTTTCTGAAATGCAGATTTTTATCTCTGGGACATGACTTTTTTTTAGTTGAATTCTTTATTGGTACATTTTATATACAGTTCACAATCACACTCAACATTGGGGAATTTGTACCAGTATATGACACAAGTTAATTCTCACTTTTACTGATATCACTACCCACTCACAACCCCCACCCCTTATATACATATTATTTTTCTTTCCAAATCATATTTATTCTTTCCCCTCATTACATTCCCCATCACATTTCCTTTGAATATATCCTATTTTACAAAATTTATCATACATTCTAGAACTATTTACATCTACAGGTTTTCATACCAGAGAAAAGATACAGTATTTACATATCTGTGATCTATTTATTTCACTTATTAGTGTGTCCTAAAGGTGCATCCATTTGCACACAAATGAATGAAACTTGTCATTCTTTATGGCAGAGTAATTCTCCATTTTATTTTAAAAATAACCCACACATCTTCTTTATCCAGTCTCCAGTTGATGGGCATCTGGGTTGTGTCCAAGATTGGACTATTACAAGTTGAGCTGCTATGAACATGGGTCTACATATAACTTTACAATATGAATCTTTTAATTCCTTTGGGTATATTCCTAGCAGGGGAATGGCAGAGTCAAATGGGACCTCTAATCCTAGTTTTATGAGGAATCTCCACAATGGTTGTACAAGTCTTCTCCACCAACAGTGGAGAAGAGTTGCTTTCTCCCCACAGCATCACCAGTATTTATTGCTGGTTGATTTCTGATTGGAGTCACTGAGGAAGTAGGAGACAGTACAAAAGGCATAAAAAAACTGTTGTCAGAGATAATGGCATAAAACTTCACAGGAAAAGAATTGGACATACAGATAAATGAGGCCTATAGGACTTCAAAAGGCCATGACATAAAAATATCTACACCTAGACATATAATTATCAAGGTTCCAGATGCACAACAAAAGAATGAAATACTGAAAGCAGTTAGAAAAAGGAAGAAAATCACCTACAAAGGAAAGCCCATTAGGATCACAGCAGACTTTTCAATACAAACACTCAATGCAAGGAGAGTCTGGAGGGAAGTGTTTCAAGCATTGCAGGAAAATAACCTCCAACCTAGACTGTTGTATCCTGCAAAACTATCTTTCAGAATAGATGGGGAAATAAGATACTTCCATGATGAAGAACACTTGAAAAACTTCACAGATATGAAAACTGTGCTCCAAAACATTCTAAAGAACATCTTGGAAAAAAAAACCCCAGCAAATTTCATACCCATGAGACCCAACAGAGTGAACTCACTGGGCCAAACAAGAAACTGAATGGAACAGGGGAAAAGTAAGGAAGAAAAGAGCCAAGAACAGGGAAACATGGCAGCTCTAAATCTGTCCCTATCAGTTATAACCATTAATGTCAGTGGACTCAATGGGCCAATTAAAAGACAAAGACTAGCAGATTGGATCAAGAAGCAAGATCCTACAGTCTGCTGCATACAGGAAACACACGTAAATTAAGAAACAAACCTACAGTCTGAAAATAAAGGGTGGAAAACAATTGTCCATGCCACAGGAAACTACAGAAAAGCAGGAGTGGCAATCTTGTTTGCGGATAAAGTAGACTTCAAGCCCAAACAGATTAAGAGAGACAAAGAAAGTTACTATATTTTCATACAGGGAACAATCCAGGAGAAATAAATAACATTCATAAATATTTATGCACCCAACTCTAGTGCACCCAACTATATAAAACAAACATTAATGGACACGAAAAGCCAGATGACCACTAATACAATAGTAGTATGGGATTTCAATACTCCACTGGGACATGAATTTTAACAGTTATATATCCATTTTATTTTGTATTCTTCACCTTGGTCTTACATACATTTGAGCTGCATGAATTGTGGAAGATGAAATGTCTTTAAAATGCATCTCAAAATACCTGCAAATGGCCTCTTCTTGATATTGAAGTAATGGAAGACGTCCTTAAATTCCAAAGACTAATGAAGCTAAAAGATTACTAATGATTTAAAACATTTCTCTCTACAGAGTTAAAGTAAATGAAAAATTAACCAAATAAAACCCAGAGATATTTAGTGTACTATATAAAGCATGACTTCCAATGCATTCTGAGCCACACAGGAAAATTAATCAGATGAGATTGGGCATGTTCAGAGTGGTAGGGCATAGACAAGAAAATTAATCAAATTGCTTTGAAATTCCATACTTTTATACTGTTTTGTTTTATAATTCCAAAGATTATAATGCCAGTTGATCATTTACTTTATGAAACTGACTTTAAAACAAATGACTGTTGACTACTTCTAAAAGTCAAATCAGTCTCTAATGAAATAAATTTACCATTAATATATTTAAAAGAATATGCTGTAAGTTCTTAAATTAATTCCAAAGAGACAAATCCAAATAGTTTAAAAGAGGCATCATTTTGAAGTAAGTAAATAGCTTCCTAATGTGACCATTCAATTAAATGCATACATTTTCCTAAGGTTTCTAAAGTTCAGGCGTAAGGTGGTGCCTCGGTTCATGAACTTAATTCTTCCCACAATTCTGGTCACAAACTGAATTAGGTAAGAACTGAATCCAATTTCTCCACAATGTCATCATTGAACTTGACCATTGAATTTGATTTGGTATGCATCCAATTTAGTTTATGACCAGAATTATAGAAATAATTATAGTAAGTTCATGAACTGAGATACTACTGTACTTTCAAATGAAATTGACATATGTTGTTTTGTGGCACATTTTGATTTTGTGGCACATTATAATTTCCAATTTTATATATATATATATATATATATATATATATATATATTTAAAAATGGTTCATTGTGCCAGGCGTGGTGGCTCACGCCTGTAATCCCAGCACTTGGGAGGCAGAGGCAGGCGGATTGCGGAATTTGAGGCTTGTCTGGGCTACATAGTGAGCTCAGAGCCAGACTGAACTACAAAGTGAGACCCTGTCTCAAAAAAGAAAATGGTTCATTGTAAATTTCACAAGTAATTTATAACTACCATATATCCCAATCTAATTACCATTATTTCAAGGTAACTACCATTAGGTAATTAGATTACCTAATTTGGAAATGGATGGTACTGGATTAAATATTTTAAACTACACAAATAGTTATAAAAATAAACACTACAGTATTCTATGACTCCATTAATTCTCTTGAGGTTTTTACTTCTAAAATAAGCCTTTGTTAAGAAGTGTACCCAAGACAACTCTAATTACATGATTTTACAAATAATATATCTACTAAGATGAAGAAAGGAAAGAGAAAATAAAAAAGAAGAGAAGAGAGAGGTAGGCAGGAAAGAAAGAAGAAAATAGAAAAGAAAAGTAAATCAGAAGTACTTAGAGTTTCATTTACAAACTTAAAGAATTCTCAATTTCGGTCAATATTCCAGTAATTTCACATAGTATTTCTATGGTTTCATTGTGTCCTTCAGAGTCCATGTGCTGGACATGTAAGCCCCAGTACAATAGTGTTAAGAGATAGGACTTTAAGAGGTGATTAATATATGGACAGCACCACCCTGTGAATGGATTAAGATCGGTCCAGTAGAAATTGCTTAGATATGAGAGGACACTCTATGGTCTGAGATCCCCCCCAAAAGACTCATGTGTTCAGATATAGGGCTTTTGGAAAGTGATTGGATCAGGCTATTGCTATACTCATCAGTAAAATTCACTGATGGTTTCATACCCAAAGGCACTGTTAGGATGTCGGGCCTGGTCAGAGAGGGGCTCACTTGGAGCGTGACCTAGCAGGTCTGTCTTCCTCTCTGGCTCCTCCTTTCATGCTCTCCGCTTCCTGGCTGCTGTGGCCTGAGCACCTTTTCCTCAGCTATGTTCCTCTTCCATCCTGTTTCTGCGTTGGTGCCTGCTGAGCACGGACTAGGACTGTGAAGTAAAACAAACCTGTCCTCCTTTCACTTGCAGTGTCAGGTATTGGTCTTAGTGATGAGAAAGTGCTGGGACTTTTCTGTTCCATCTTCTGTCTCTCCATGAAGTGCTTTCCACCAAGGTATAAAAGAAATACGGTCTTCACTGGCAAAACCCTCCATCTTGGACCCCCTAGACTCCATGACCATCACCCAAATAAGCTTTGTAATTTACCCTTTTCTATGACCTTGTGTTACAGCAAAACACAGATTAACACAATATTCACTACAGAAATTTTAATAAATCATCAGTTCCTCAAAGTTTCATTTCCTAACTTTATCGATAGTAAATAAGATGTGCATGCCTTTTTGAGCTGTTCTTATGTTTATAGTTTGAATTTAGTAGTCAGTTTGCCCAGACTGACTAACCCCTTTAAGCTAGAACTAGTACTTACTGATGGCTTTGAAAGTAAACTTCAAATAATTTACTAATCAGTTCATTCAAACGAGGCAAGTTGGTATAATACACAAGTTCGTTAATGGTGCTCTCAGAAAAACTCACCAGGCATATCACACAGGCATTAGCCTAGGAAACTAATGGCTTAGAAAGTTCCTTGTGTCATGGAATGTACCTCTTTATTATTCAGCTGCGCTATGTTTGGTCTTCATTCTATGCCAGGAAGACTTTTCACTATGGATTAATAAATGCACTTAGACATATTTCAAGGAAAGCAAAATAATTACTAAGTGGGACAGATTCAAGCTGCACTCAAAAACATTTTGTTCAAACAAATGTCATAGAGGCTTCCATTTACTAGAGAACAACTCAGAGGAGGAAGAGGCTACATGCTATAGCAGTGAAAAGGATGCTTCTTAGTCCAAATCATCTCAGAGACATGAGTTGCTCTAGAAACCAAGAGCTAGTTGTAGAACACCATCCTTGAAACTTCCACTGGGAAAATAGGAAACTAAAAAAACTTACATAGCCTCCAACTTCCCCAGGGCTTTTCTTTATGCCAAAGGTATTTCAAATGGAAACAGCCTTGAGAGACAAAAACATTTCTCTGAAAATGACTCTCATCTTTTTGCAACACTGAGAAAAATGCATACTTTAGTTCCTTCAATTCTGCCTGCTTTTTGAGTAAAATTTAAAGATTTTTTTTTTTTTTTGGCTTGGTTTGGTGGCATTTGTAACTGCAGTAATCCAGGAAGCTGAGGCAGGAGGACTGAAAGTTTCACCCTCACCTGAGAAATTTAGTGACTTAGTGAAAGCCTATCTCAAAATAAACAAGTAAAACACACTAGGGATGTAGTTCAGTGTGAAGACCCTTGGTTCAACCTCCAATATTGAAAGAAAATGTTTTCTTCTTCATCTCCTAATGAACTAACACTATATTTTGCTAACTATCTAAATTTTATTTAAATTATTACTTCAATATCTCAAGGCAGGCACAGTGCCACTGGGCTAAATCCCTAGGTCCTGCTTCAATATTTCAGCAGTGTTAAAACACTATGGTCAAACTTGCATATGAATCACTTATACATGTAATTATTGAGCTCCCACAAGAAATTGGGGAATACAACCATGAAAACATCAAAAAGCTCCTCACTCTTAAGGAGCACCTTTGTAGTTGGTATGGAGATGGACTATTAAAAGTAAACAAGAAAAAGATTAGATGATGCCAATGCTACAGAGAATTAAAAAGAGATGGTATGGTAGAGAAGGACGGAGGCCTACGGTGACTGACTGGCCCTCCTCTCTGAAGAGACAATAGTGGAACTGAACACGGAGTGAGAAAGATCCTGACCTGCAAAGATTGGGAAGATTCATTTCAGACAGAGGGGACAGCCAGGGCAAAGTCACCCAGGAAGAATGAGGGTGGAAGTTTTGAATACAGAAAGAAAGTCAAGCTTGAAAGCAAATAGAGTAGATCCTAGTCCAGAAATTAGGTGTTACTGTGACCTATTGATTGAAATGACATACATTAATGAGTTAAACTTTCATCTAAGTTCTGATCCTTTAAAATTAGTTTCTCTTTATCTAGTGTGTCCTTTTAATATAGCCCGAACTTCACTATTAATTATCTAAATATCTTATTAATTTATTGAAGTTTCTTGTTCACAAAGCATATGCCATATATTTAAGAAAATTTTCAAATCATTTTGAGATGTACTAACCTCCAAAATCTTACACTAACCAACATACTGCTTTCTCTCCATGTTCTGAAGGTTTTCCTCTAACTAAAACCTTTACTTCAGTACCCCTTTTATTTTATTCTCTTGATCTATTTTTCCTGTTTATATATAGAGAGTTATACTACTCTCTATATATTTGTATCAGTTTCTATCAGAAGTGTTTCTGTAGCTATCCAAAGAAAACCCAACATAAAATGACTTAAGTAAAAAGGGAAACTCCTTGGCTCAAGTAGCTTAGGACTCCAAAGTAAATCCAACTTGAGACACAAGCTCATCCACAGGTTCCTGATGTGCTTACTCTGAGATTATCTCAATGTTATATAGCTCCTCTGCTCTCTTCATTGTCAACAGTAAAACTAGCTTCAAGTATTCGAGGGTCTGCACTGGACTGAACAGGCTTCCTCCTGCAGCTCTTCACTCCTGTGACCACACCTCCATCAACCAGGGATTCAGGGAACAGCCCCAACCAGAACTCAAATAGTGACTCTGCATTTAAATCACATAGGGAAATGTGAGAGAGGGGACCTGAGAAATCCAGGGTGTAGAGATACAGATGGAACTGAAAACAATTGAAATAAATGCTAGAAGGGAAATCCTGAGACATGTTACATAGGAAAAGATTTATAAAATTTATGAAAGGAAAAAAGGTGAATATGTATTCATTAGGCAACTAAGGTTGGCCTCTATACCACCCTTCCAAGTGCCAGTTAGATTCAGCCTTCTTCATAAAGTGTTGGCGGGTTACTACAACCAGAAGCAAATGCTCTCTCTCAGTATTTCTGTAGCACTTAATGATCTCACTGACATTTCACACTTACTTTTTAGTCTTAATAATAATATTTTATGTGTATATTTCTAATCCCATGATTTAACACTTAAAATTACAGTGTATGTTATCCATCTCCATGTATTACAGTACACGCAGTACATCACCTTGGCCAGAATATTTTATGCTCAATAAAAGTCTGTTGCTTAATTGAATGGCTTCCAAAAAGCACAAAGAACCAGGCTGACCTTACAGTGAGAAATAGAGATATAGATTCAGGTCACTAACTTAACTCTTTCTTGCAGTCAAAGTCTTCCTTGCTTACTACCTCCCAGGAGTCTTTTATGCAGATACAGTGGAGATTCATTTATATTTAATCAAATGGTTAGATTTTTGAACCTGATTAAACAGTCACATAATAATACATGGCTAAGGTTTTTAGTAAAACCTGGAAAAGATAATCAAAAAATCTAAAGCAGTAATAAAAGGTTCATTATGGAAACTGAAGAATACCTTAATCATAGAAAGATATTTAGTGATGTTTTTTAGTTTAGTAATGTAAATCACAACTGTGTTTACCCATTCAAACTATAGATTTTTTGCATAGATCTGATCTAGCTGTCTTACATTAATGTTTTAAGAGTTCCATTGGCACATCATTAAATTATATAAAAATGATTATAGTGTTCAGTAGCAAACAATTTAAGAATTATTTCTTATTTAAAATCTCAGTGATAGAACATAAAGTTTAAAGGTTAGTTTAAGAAAATTGTGACTACTTTGAAGCTATCTTGAGGACATCTAAAATATTTTCCATTGATGAAATCTAGTAATTCTGATGTTAATCATAGTTACCTTCATTGAGTACTATATTATAATATACTAGTCTAGATATACAGCCAAAACCAACAAAAATGTTGAATTTTCATGGAGAGGAGGTAAGTGGGTTAAATCCTTTACACTGGGGATAAAATGTCCATGTGTAATCACCATGTCTCTCGATGAGTGCAAAAAAATCTGAATGAACACTCTCCCATGGCCTTCTAAATTAGTGGAGATAAGACAGCCTGACTGATAATGCAGCACTGCAGTGCTGAAAATGTATGATGACTTATTCTGCACTTTAAGTGAGCTTTTGTCCTACTTCATAAAGCATTCACACCAAGAAGAAGTTGGATTTCAATAAAGGTTTAAGTCCCAAAGAGAATTCAGTATTTGTGGGCGTGTTCAAGTCAATGCACAAAATATGGCAAGAATACTTATTGCCTCTATTAGTCTGCTTTTCATTGCTGATTTAGCTACTTCTTTCATTGCCAAGATAAAGTGTCCAACAGCCAAAGATAGAGGAGGAAAGGTTTACTGTAGCTCAGTTCAAAAGATTTCAGTTTACTGTTGAATAGCTCAAGTCAGAGTGGCATGGCAGAGAGGTTATGCAGAGAAGAAATAGTTCATGTAGAGCAGAAGACAAGAAGTATCAAGGTACAAGTGACAATCACAGTTTCTTACTGTCCTTTTTCTATTCTGTCTAGGCTACCTGGAGTAGATGGCCACCAAACCAATCAAGGGACTAATTCAGTGATCATGCACCCTCAATCTCAACATCACACCCTCAATCCCAGCATCAGACCCTTAATCCCAGTATCACACACTCTAGATCCAGCCATCTCAGAAAAAGC
The DNA here is from genome assembly GCA_004025085.1 of Thryonomys swinderianus. Classification (NCBI taxonomy): domain Eukaryota; kingdom Metazoa; phylum Chordata; class Mammalia; order Rodentia; family Thryonomyidae; genus Thryonomys; species Thryonomys swinderianus. The sequence goes on from PVIC010046239.1 coordinate 11,211, forward strand.
CCCATCTATGACTGTAGGAGGCTTTGGGGAGACATCTAGCTACAAACCATAATATTTATTATGCCAGAATACCTGGGATAACCACTTAAGAAAAGTGGTCCTTTTGACTCATGGATTCCAGTAAGGATTATTAAGCCCTGTTGGTTTGAGCCTGTGGGAGGTTACTGGTTACTTCATGTGGTTAGGAAGCAGAGAGAAACAGCAAGAGCCTCAACCAAAATATGTCCATCACAGGCACATCTTCAGTGATTCCCTCCCACAAGAAGGAAAAATTTTAAATTTCTCCTCTTCCCAGTAGCCCCACAGTCTGAGGCACAGGCCTTGCATATATGGGCTTTCAGAGGATGCTTATTCAGATCACAGTACTGTCAGGTGGGTTCAAAGTTCAAATTTTAGTTCCAAACATTTCCAGGCCCATTTTTCCCCTCTTACTTTATAATTGCGTATTGTATTTAATTCTTCTGTAGACCAGTGGAAGGGTGAGGCACACTGACAAGCAGAGCAAAAGGACAGGAGGGCATTTTAAAGGTAACAACATTAAAAAAAAAGCTCTTTATTTAACTTGATGGAAAGCATTTCCAAGACAAAATTTTTTAAAAAACCTTTTCCCCAAAATAACCCAATTCGGAACAGAAGCAGGAGGTGAATTACAGACTTCATTTCCGAGGCAACTTTGAAAGACAATAGAATAGAGCAGTCGAGGGAGAAACAGGCCTATCTGAAACCCAGGATCAGCTCCACCTCTTGCTGTGTGACCTTGAAAAGTTACCTAGCTTTTCCCAGCTTCAGTTTTTGTATCTAGAAATGACAGTGATAACAGTACTTACTCGGCAGGGTGGTGGAGAAGATTAAATGCTACCATCTATGTGAAGCTGCTAGCAGAGGGCCCAGCATGTATTCAACATTCCGCGGGTGTGAACTCCTATTCCAGTGACGCAGGAGACGCCAGCCTGAGCTCGGCCCACTCACATCCTCCGGCCCGGAGCCGTGGGCGCATCTTGCAATTATCTACACACAGAAAAGGCTGCTTCTCTGATTTCGCACTTCCTCCCTGTCATTTTGCTTCCAAATGATTGATGTCAGAAGAGATGAAAATAATAATATATCTATTTACATAACATTATTCTTATTTCCTTTCTTCCCTCGGAAACACTCTGACATTATCAAATTAGTTGCGTTCTGAAGATGACACCCACTAGAACTAATCAAGCCCCACAGTTTGTATTCCTTGATATTACTCTGGATTCTCGCCCATTAGTGTAACAGCTGCACTGTTTTGAAGGGGGCCCGGAACACGCTTGCAGACATTCAGCGCTTAGTGACTGCACTCATGTTTACTGAATATTAATACTCTGCTTGTCATGTGGTTCAGCTTTCTAATGCCTGCTCTCACTCACTGCAGAGAATATGAAGTCTGCAGAGAGTGCAGGCTTTCTGCTTAATCCAAAACCCGGCTCCCTGCTGTTGTGTGTTGGTCTTTTAACACTGAACTCTCATACCAAATTCCTAAAGATGCCTAGTCAGAGGTAACCATTGAAATCTTAAACCACATGTGGAAGCATTGATGTAAAGTAACAAAGGTATATTTGGTGTTTTTCTGTTTCCTAGAATGCAACTCTCAGGGCTCTTGAATCCCTGGGATGGTGTCTTTTGTAGGCTACCACGAGGGTCGGTGGTTGGAAGTCCTGTAAGGACTCAGATACGATTATTCTCTGGAAAGCTCAAGTCATGATTATAAGATCAGGTATTTCTTATCTCCATTCTCCAAAGGAAGGAGAAAGGCTGAAGAAAGGCTAAAATTAACTGCAAGTAGCCATCAATTTCCTCAGTCACGTGACATAAGGACTGAGTTTAGGTAGGGAACTTCCAGATGCTTGGACAAGAGATGGTTTCCAAGGGGCGGTTCTCTGAGGGAGAGGGTGAAGGCCCTGTGCCTGTCTCCCATACTTTGACCTATGTGTCTTTTGTTTCTGTCTGTTTGTATCCTTTATGATTAAACTGGTAAATGTAATTAAACTGTCCTCTTATATTCTCTGAGCCAACCCAGAAAATTAATTGAACCCAAGGAAGGGCTCAGAGGGTCCCTGATTTGTAACATTCAATCATAACTATAAGCCACAACTTGTAATTGTCACTTGTATTTAAAGTTGGGGTGGAGGAGGTCTTGTGGGAGTGAGTCCTTGTGGAACAGGACACTATCTCCAGGAAAATAGTGTCAGAATTGAATTGAATTGAATTGAATTGAATTGAATTGAATTGAATTGAATTGAATTGAATTGAATTGAATTGAATTGAACTGAATTGAATTGAATTGGAGGACCCATCTGGAGTCTACTAAAGAATCTGCTAGAAAATTGCTTTGGTTGGTGTATGGGGGAACACACCCACATACCTGTCATCAGGAAGATTGAATGACATGAAAGAAAGACTGTAGAATATAAGGGAAAAGAAAAAAAAAACAGCTTAGTGTCCCTGTAGTACCAAACTAGTATTTGAGCATGGCATAATCTAACAATGGAGTACTTGAATTTTGTCAGCAGTTTTGATGTGTCCTGTATATTTCCGTGTCCTTTGTGTTTGAGATATTACTGGCAGTGTTATTTCTCCTGCATACAAATGTTTCTGAAAAGGCAGGTGTAAAACCAAATGTCTTTGCCTCCTCCCCTGCTCTCTAGCTGAATCTCAATAATTCTCACAGTGTCTGCATGACAAATGAAATGTTCTTTTGATTAAGTTTATTGGTACATTTTTACATACTTTTTGTACATGATAGAAAACAGCTAAACACTTGGTATTATTTAGACTACAGTTTCAGATATTTGACTTGTATATTTCAATTTTGCTTTTTATCTGAAATTCTCAGTGAATTCCATTTAAAGCTTGTAGTTACACATACCATTCAAAGGATAGAAAAATATGATTAAATTCAAGACCACTCAATGGGAGATTTCTTTGTAAAAGTTATAATCTTTGAAAATAAAAATTATTTTCATATTTTTAAACCAACTGCCTACTATTGCTAATAATTACAGCTTTCTTTTTCTTCCTTTCTCCCTCTCTCCCTCTCTCCCTCCAAGTACATGCATGTATGTGTGTGTGTGTATGTGTGTGTGTGT
>PVIC010046240.1:0-14306 GCA_004025085.1 Thryonomys swinderianus
GGATGTGAATTTAGGCTGTTATCTCATCCCGCTGCTATTTAAAACAAAGTCACTTTTCCAAGGAAGTCTATGCTGGGGAGGGTTTCAAAGCTTTGGTCTGAAGACATCCCTGGCAACTGAGGATTCCTGTTTTAGCTTCCGGACGGGCTTAATATGTGCATTTGGATTTTCTAGATTTCTGTAAGGAAGTGCATCTCTTTTTACTGGAGAATTGGATGGAAGAGGAAAAGGGGGCTGGGAAGACCGGTCGTTTCCATCTGGAGTTGTCTAGGAGAGGGGGTCTGCAGGGTGAGTTATTAGAAAAGGAAAAACCATTCAAACAGATCACAGGGCAGCACCTGCGCCTGTTTTGGGGGTGGGGGCTGGGTGGGAGAACCGCAAGGCAGGAGGAGGGGTTCGCCGATGGGCCCCTCTGGAGCGGGAACCAGGGCTGGAGCGGAGCCCAGAGTCGGGGGGAGGGTCCCGTGGGCATGGAGGAGACGGATCCGCCACTCAGAGGTAGCTTAGTGGCTTCGCTAGCGGCACCTCGGGACTCTGGGCATCCTGGGCTTCCTGGAGGGCACGTCTGGAAATCACTGTCTGGACCTGCGTGTGGCTCTCTGAGCCGTGTGCTGTGGGTCCTGCTGCCCCACAGATCTGGCCTCTTGGGGGCCTGGGTTGTGCTGTCCCCATCCCTCTCAACCCCTTCCATCTGTCCATCTGTCCGTCCATCCTACCATCCCTGAGGCTCTCCCCACCTGTTTGTTCCTTGTCCTGCATCAGTCCTCAACACCTGGCCTCCCAGGTCCCCAAGGCCCAGGCCCACGCGGACGCCCCTTCTTCCACATTCACAGCAGTGGGGGCACAGGCCAAAGGCAGCCTCCTTGAAGGCTCCAGGGTACCCGAGTTCTGAGTCACTCACCTAGGCCAATGGCCTCGTTTCTTTCACACACAAGGTGGGAGTTTAAGGCTTACTTTGCCCAAGTGTCCAGAGGGTGGGAGGAGCGGGCTGGATAGAAAAGGGGGTTGGGCTCCGGACCCTGCAGTGCCACGTGGGGGTCAGGGCAAATCTGGGGGGTCTTGTGCCACCGGCCTTAGCCACACAGAGCCGCCCCTCGCCAGCCACTCGTTCTCCTCTCTCAGGCCTGACTCCATATCGTCAGGGCCCAAGTAAGAAGATCGCTCACTGGTCCTATTTGATTTTCTTCCTGGCGTTTGCCACACTGGCTACAGCTCTGGAAATTCAGGTGTGTCTGACCCAGACCCTTGACCACAGGGGGGACCCCAGGAGGTAAAGAACGCTGGTTTCTCTGCCTGTGTGCTCAGAACACAGGGCTGGGCATAGTAGGTGCTCAGTTAACTCCAGTGGGAGGAAGGAATGGAAGCATCGCGAAGCCCAGCGCCAGGTTCACCCAAGCGCCGCAGGGAGCCCAACTGGGAAGCTCGGAGCCTCGCTCTCCCTTCCTCCCTACTCCTTCCCCCCACCCTACCCAGGGGTCTCTCCGGCCAGGCTGCCCCTCGCTGCTAGATTCCGGTCCCCTGGGCTCCCAAGGCCCTGGCGGGGATTCGGGACCTCGGTGTGCGCCCCTGCCCCGCGGCCGGGAGCCCGCCCCGGGCATGCTCAGAGCGCGCAGGTCCGGGCGGCGCGGGTGGGGTGGGGTGGGCGGAGGGAGTGCTCGCCGGCCGGGCGGAGCTGCGCAGTGCTCGCGGCTGCGCCCGGACAGCGGCGCGGCGGTGCCCACAAGTTGCCAGCGGCCCCGCGCCGCGCTGCTCTCCCGCCCGAGCCTTCCGCCCCCCTCCCTGCCGGCGGCCGCCGGCGCCAGGACGCGCGTCCCGCGGACGCCGAGCCCCGATGTGAGAGCGGCCGGCGCGCCTCACCCGCCCGCGAGCCACACAGCCTCCCAGCCTCCCAGTGTCCCCGAGGCCAACGCACGGCCGGAAGATGTGGCAGCCGGCCACCGAGCGCCTGCAGGTAAGGGGAGCCTGGAGAGGAGGTGCTCGGCCGCGGAGCCCGGAGGTGCCCGTGCCCACTCGCCAGGGCCCGCCCTCCAGGATCTTGCAAGATACGTGCTCGGGAAGCAGGCGCTGTCAGCTCGGCTGGGATCTGGGCAGGAGCTCGCTTGGCCAGAGACGGTGACAGGCGGGGCGCGCGCCTTGGGTCGGTCGTCACAACTTTCGGCCTGAGGTGTAGGGGCTGCTGTGGGTAGAGATCACGTTAGACCGGCAGAGCTGCAATTGCAGGTCGAATTCCACCTATGGTTTACTGGTCTGGGCTTAGGATTTTGAATCCGAGTCCTCCCACCGCTTTTTGTCTCAAGGAAAGAGAACAAATGATTTGTGAAAGCCTCCATGTGCCATCATAATTTGGCTATGTCAAGCTCGGTTTGGCTTGGTCATGGTGTACTACTTATTTTATTTTTCGGTTTCTCTTTGGTTCTTCATCTGCCCTGAATTCAGGCTCTTCTGGTTGCTCAAAAGTCAGAAGTTGAGTTTAGCTGGGCATGGCTGCACCCTGGTGCACCCACCTTGAAAGTTTTACATTGCTGTCTTCTGAAATGCCACACGACCCTGGATATGGATTCTGAAGCTAGGGAGGGTGTGTGTGTGTGTGTGGGGTGTCAGGGAGAGGAAGGGATCTTTGCAGGAAGATTCCTTCAGTGACACTGGTGCCATGGGACCACCCCAGCTGCAAGGCTCCATGGCTGCCTTCTGGTCCCAAATATTGTCCGGAGAGAGTGGCTACTCTCAAGGGAAGCCTGCAGTTCAGTATGGCAGGTTCAGAGGTATGCTGTTTCAGAGTAAACTTCGAAGAAGTACTTAAGAGGTAAAAATACAGCATTACCACACACGGCTGGGGACTTGGAACAGCGAGGCCGGGCACCCTGGCCTTCTCTGGAGGTTTTTCGGTGAACATTCCCGGCCCCACCACCCACAGTCCCTTCAAACTGGCAAAGCCAACTTTGCCTGTCCGTCCTGCTGAGGGCTGACCTCCAGGGGGCGTTGCATTTAGCAGCAGCAGCAGACGCCCGGCAGCTCTTTCCATACTTCCCTGGCCAGGCTCTGCCAGAGCATCTCTTTCACAGGCCCTGAGATACCAGGCCATTTACACGAGACAAAGAGTGTCACTAGCTTTGGAGAAGGGGGTGGCTGGGCTTCTGACTGTGACGGGACCAACGATGGGATGTATTTCGGCAGTGGCACACATGGCTGTGGTACCTTTGAGCTCCTCCTGCAGGGCAAAGTGTGGGTCTGATTCCTAGGAAGCCAGAACAGTGGTTCCGTGCAGAGTCCCACGCCTGCAGAAGGCTGTGTGGCCCGGTGGCCTGTGGAGGCTCGGAGCTGGTCTCCTGAAGTTCCTCCTGCCGCCTGTCTCACTAACGAGGCCGTTCACTGTGGAGCTCCTGATCCTTGGCAGCTGGGACATGGCTCTGCCCCCGCGATCATTCCTGGGCTGCAATGTCTCTTCCCTTTTCTGTACGACGTGCATATGTGTGTTTTGGCCCAGGTCTGGTTCATTACAGCTTGTGTTTGCAATGTGTTTGTTTTATTTCAAGGTGCCGTGGCAGAAAGGCCGGGGATTTGGGCTTTTGAAAATTCTGGTAAACAGTTTATCACTATTATTCAGTCACTCTTGAAGGTTCTCATCGACACCAGGCTCTCCTTCCCAGTCCCAAATTTAAATCAGTCAGTGAACCCAGGTCTCTTTTAAAAACACATTTCGAGCCTTGAGATTATAAAAGTGAGCCAAGCACGAGGAAAATATCTTCCTCGCTTCTTCCCAAACAGACACTGGACTCTCTTTGAAAATACAACTTGTATGTTTTTACTTTTTGCTTCTGGATGATGTTTTGCTGTGGACGGTGAGGTCCTGAGTGAGCTGCTTATAATAATACTTTATTTATGTTCCTTGTGGTTATCCCGTGTGGTTGGCACGGTCTCCCTTTGCTGTCTGGGATTTTTTTTTCTCTTTTTGCCCTCAAGACATAATCATATAGTGATGTATATTTCTGATTTCTCAGTGGGTGTGCAGGGCTGGCTGGGAACTCACCACCTGTCCTGAGAGAATGCAAAGCTCTGCCCTCCTTTGCAAATCTTTTTAACCTCATATAACCTCATTAATTTTTTAATTGATTTTAAAACAAACATTTTAATTGATGTGAGTTAGAATGAAGAAAATGCTTCAAGGAACTATTTGTAGAGCTTCCTAATAGGACCAAGGAGTCAACGGATTGTAGAAATACCTAGGTACAGAAAAAGAAAGGAATGATAAAAGAGCCACATCCTTTGCTAGTGGAGTGTGTTAGTTCCTTTCAGTGGAGCTCTGCGGTCGGTGAGGGTGGCACAATGCTGCTTAGACCCGAAGCTCACCCACGATGGTCTTCTGAGGGCAGCAGTGGGTTCCCATGTTCTGGAAGTGGCACTTTTGGTCAGATTTGATTATTATTATTGCTGTCCAGATGTTTGTGGAAATAAAATGATGCTGATGTTTTCTGATTTGCAGTCTAGTTCTTTGTCCCAGATCCAGCCCTGGGGAAGGGACCTGTTGCCCTGAGCAGAGTGGAGCTGGATAATTTCTCATTCAGTCCCAGGAGCTGTGGCGACTTCGTCTGCTCCCTTGAATGTTAAAACCTGGGTTGCGCAGACCCGGCCCTCGCTGGGAGCTTCTGCCATTAAAAATATAATAGGATCAAAAGGAACGAGAAAGACTTTTTTCCCTTTTTCTTTTTCTGCAAGGACCCGGCAGAGTTATACATTTTTAAAGAAACAGATTTGAGAAAGGCTTTTTTCAGACAAGTGAAGGGGACTTTTCACTGGGAAAAGTCTATTTTTTTTTTTTAACTAGAGATGAGATTCCTCTTGGCCTTGATATTTTAAGATTTGCATAGATTTCCTGATGAAGTGTTATCCTGCGTGGGCCGAGGTAAATACTAGGGGCACATTTTCCCCAGAACAAGCATTCTCAGTGAGGAACTAGATCCTTTCCCTTGAGGCTAGGAAAAGAGAAGGACAGGAAGGAGATGAAACAGATTGAGTCTGAAATAAAGGAGGTCAGCACACCCTCTGCAGTGTGTCTGCCAGAGGACAGGTAGAACTTGGTAGGAGGAACCATGGGAAATACATGGTAGGAGTTTCTAACTGTGGACAGAGTCTGTGTATCACTGTCTTCTTGAGACCTAATATAGAGGTTCCGATTTAGTCATTTGCCTGTCATTCCCGATATTACAGTTCTTTCCATGGCAGATACAGAAAATATGAAGCCTTTTATCCTTGAAGCTAGAGTTCGGTTTCTTCTGCAGGATTGTGTCCCTACCCAACGCACCTCTCCACCACCTCCTACTTCTCCTCCTCCTCTTGTTCTTCTACTCTTATTTTGGCCAGTGGCTGTACTCTGACATTTCACACAGGGTGAAAATCATCTCTTGAAGATTTTGCTTTTGTTTTCTTTTTCCACTGGCTGAGAAAGGTTGTGGTCTGAAGTAAGTCTCACTTAAGGACCTGAAGAGGTAGGAGCTTTTCCAGCTTGCCCTTGGTCTATCCGGGCCTCTCTGACAGGTTTCGTGTTGGTTCAGAGCATGGATTGTTCTAGTTTGTCTCTGTCAAGCCAGGTTCACTGTTCCTGAGAGTGAGACTGAAGAGCCTCTGACCTGTCAGCTGGAGACCATTAGACCTGGCTTCAGGCAAATGGAACACATTTCTGGGGTGCTGGAAGGACAGCAGGAGCACAGAGGAAGGTCTGGGGCTCCTGACGGCTGGCTCCCACGGAATGTGTTCCTATGTGGCCCTGTGCTAAGGGTCTGTAGTTGACTCATCTAGCTCATTTCCCAGGACCCTTTTTATCTCTCTTATATAGATATAGATTAAAAAAAAAGAAAAAAAGAAAACTGGAGGCCAGAGGGTTGAAATGATTTGGCCAGGGTCAGGTAGCAAGCCACGAGCCGAGCCAGAATTTGACCTCAGTGGTTTGGCACCAAGCCATACTTTCTAACCACCTCACTGTCATGAGGAAGGAGGACATGACGCACGGGAAGATGCAGTGCACATGTGGGTGCTGTTCGCCTGAGTGTGCGGAATGAGATCCATGGGCATCTCCTTTGGCCGAGGGAGGATGCCAACAGACTCCTTGTGGGAGTGTATTTCAAATCGATCAAGGGAAGCTGGTATGTGGAGAAACAAGCTGCTGTGTCATACTGAGAGGACAGTGTGGAGATCCTCCTCAGCTGTAGCACACAGCCTTTATCCTGAGACCAGAGAAGGTCTGAGGAAGCTGGTGATCAAGCCTCCTCAGGTCTGGTCATCCCAGTTCAGAGACTCCATGGTGATGAGGGGAGCTGGAAGAACTCCAGAAAGAGCTTAGGAAGAAGCAGCTCCTCCTCTTACCAAACCACAAGCCTCCAACCACATCAACTCTAGGCTCGTGTGCCTTTTCAACCCTGTTTCTTGAGTAGACAGAGTCCTGGGCCTGATGGTTTCTAATGAACACTTGGAGTTATCATTAACTGGCGGCCTTCATCTCCCTCAGATGTAAAATGCTGCCTTATGTCACTGAATTTTTCTCCAAGTTTGTCAGCAAAATCTTTACCAAGTGACTCGCAAAATGCTAGCTTTGGAGAAAACTCTCCCCTGGGTTACCATTGCCTAACTGTTGTGTCTTGTTGACTGTCTGTGCTTATCTGCCCGCATTCCGGCAACTTTTGCGTTTTGTTTGATGTTCCAGATTAGCTCTCTCCTCCCTTCCTTGCACCCTGCTTTCGGGCTGCTGTGTAAACTGACTATCGGAGTTGGGCAGTTAGCCTTTTAGCTTGGAAGCTACTGGAGAGGAAGCTGCCTTCCCCAGAGACCTTTCCCTCTGTGAATAGCGGAGGGCCGGGCTTATCAGTGATCAGCAGATAAACCCGGCCCAGAAACACTAAATGGCTGCAGTGCGCTTCTTGAATTCCCAGTGGGCACAAGTCTTAGTGGAGGCTTTTTGTGAGTAGAGCAAGAAGAAGTAGTAGGGGTGTTGCTACAGACTTCCTTAAGGTCCAGTGGAATTGGCTTGCTGTTGTCTTATGTTAATTAAAAAACAAATTTTGATCCCAGTTTAGCTGCTAACTAGTGACCAGGCATCACAGCAATTTTTCCAGATCCAGTCTGTAGCCCCGGAGAAATATGGCTGCTTGGTGCTTTGGTGCTTGGTGCCTGCAGTGAGAGCTTTTCAGCTTCCTGCTGATTGCCCTGGGGACCCCTTATCTGGCTTAGGTCTTCCTCTAGAGCCCAGGACTTTTCTGGGTGTTTTTCCAAGGAGGTTTACCCTGATAAGGGATGTTCCAGTAAAGACCTTCCTGCTCAGCTTGTTTCCAGAATCAGGGGAATTTGGTTAAAAAATAACTAAAGAACAAATCCATCTCTTCTTAAAAATTTTGACTGAATTGCCTACTAGCCGTGTTTCGGTATGGTTTTGTAACTTCTCTGAACTTTGCTTTCCCCATTTTTAAAAATAGAGACAACTACTTGGCAGAGGTTTGGATACACTGTTGGTGCTGGATAATAGAAGCCATGGGTCAGGGTGGTCATGGCAGAATGGGGTTGGGGTGGGGTGTGAGAGCCTTGAGGGCAGGTCTGAGCTCCTGCACTCCCTCCCAGACATTTTTGCCTCTCCGTACAAAAGACATCGTTGGAAATGTAAAGGAGTCATAGTCTTGTTCTTTTAAGCATTTAATATCATTTTGCTTCCCAATATGATCATAACTTTCATAATTTCTGTCCATCATGGAGAAGATTCCTGACTGATCTGCATAAGCCAGTGTCTGTGTTAGTTGTAAATTCAGTCAACCTGTGTTTGCCTCGTCACTTAGGGAACCTTTTTTCAATCTTGGGAGAACGTGTAGCCAGGCATGGTGGTGCATGCTTATACTCCCTGGGCTCAGGGAGGCTGAGGCAAGAGGATCATAAATTCAAGCCCAGCCTGGACAACTTAGCTACTTATTGAGTATGTCTCAGATAAGTAGTAGATGAAAATGCTGGTGATGTAGCTCAGTGCAAAGACCGTAGGTTCAATTTCCAGTAACACATACATGTACACACACACACACACACACACACACACACGATGTGACTCACTGAATGGAATTACCTCTACAATTGGCAGGTGAGAAGAACTTCAGTATTGGGGTTTGTGAATCATGTAAGCACATTTGAAAGTGAACTGGGGTGGTGAGGTGGACTAGGACTAGGTGCCAGACACCCTCTGTCCCTGATCACTTGGGGCCCTGTTTTGGAGAGGCCTGGTTGTGCCATTCCTGAAATAGCCTGTGCTAAGCTATCCAGCACTACCTCAGCTCCTGCTAGGAGTTAGCCTTGAGATAAGGATGTGGGTTTCGTTTTACAAATCTTGGGGGAAGTCATGTAGAAGGTGACTCTGTAGGAAGGGAAGTAGATACCATAGTCTGCTGCTCCAGAAGAAAGTCTAGGTTAATTAGATCATTCTAGAAGCCTCCAAATGATCTTTTACCAATTTTCCACAGTTGGGAGGCCACATGGTCTCCAGCTCTTCTCAGTGACCCTGGTGGCCAAAAAAGGCCTCTAGGGTCCAGGTCTTGGAGGCAACATTTCCTTGCATTCCAGGGATGCTGACTCTTGTGTGCTCTTTTGCCAGGGGTTTTATTAAAGCTGAGTTTTACTTTTCTTGCCAGCTTCAACTTCAGGCATAGAGAAAAATAAGAAATGTTAACTATCATTCGGTATACGCTTAAGTTTGTAGTACCAGTGGTAGTATCAATACCAGTCATAATAATAGTCACCAACATTTACTTTAACCCTTATAATGTCCTGGGATTAATTTGTCCTTCCAACAACCCTGGGAGGTAGAGCTGTGGCTGAGGCCACAGGGTCCCTACTCAGGCACTGGGTGTTTTGTGTCATGTAGAAGGGACTTTGCTTCCTGTGGAAAGCAGATTCAGCCTTTGTGAAACTTCTTGGGACTAGGATTTACAATTCTGTACTCAGAACAAACATGGTTGCCCATTAGCCCGGGCCTCTGATTTGACCAGGCCTTTGTGATTTGCTTCTTCCCGGCTAGGAAAATGTTTCCATGGAGGAAAGAATACTTTGAAAAATGACATCCAGACGGCATAATAGCATATTGGGCTGGTTATTTGTATCTGGTTTAGTATTTTTTCATTTGGTAATTGTATAAATTATTTTTATGAAAACCTATGCTTATTTTGGAATTCACTTTTAAGACAAAAATAAGGAGTCCTCATGAGTCAGAATATGTGCTGATGTGAGCTGCCTCTCTGGGGGAGGAGCCACCACGGAGACCAATGTCTCACTTCCCACTTCTACACGCCTTGGCCAAAGTGATTGCTTTACTGCTGAGCAACTCTTTCAGCATTTGCTTCTTTGAGGGGGCGCATTCAGTTTGAAAACACTGCCTCCGAAGGCAAAGGCGATGCTGTGTGTGTGCATTCAAACCGCAGAGGAGGGAGGAGAGTCAGGAGAGAGAGAGACTCTGAGCTGTCCCTGTCATCAAGACCCCTATGCTGATACTTTCCTGACCAGCCCTGTCCTATGTTGCTCTGCAGCTATGAGCTGAGGATGAACACTTGCAAGCGCCAGGGCCCTCACACCCTCTGCTCCAGCACCCAGAATGGGCTAGCTGTTCCTCAGGGGTGCCTGCTACCTGTCAGTAGGATGATGGCCTCTGCTTTTCCCTCTCTAAATTTTCTGAGCCTGGGAGCAGTGGGCTGTGGTCCTGAGGGCAGCTGGACTTAAATTCTTAGTAGCTTAGTATGTTCTCATCCTAGGGCTTCCAGGCCTGTTCCACAGGCTGTGGGCTTGTGTAACAAGTGTGTTGTCTCACACTTCTGGAGGCTGGAAGTCCAAGATCAAGGGTGGCCATTCTGGCTGCTGGTGGTTCCTGGCTATCCCTGGCCTTCCTCGGCTTAGAGCAGCACCAGTGTAGGTGCCCATGGTGTCCCCTCTGTGTGTCTCAAGGCTCAAATCTACTTTTGTGTAACCACACAAGTCACATTGAATTCGGGGCCCGCCTCGCTCCACTGTGACCTCATCCGGACTAATTACACACAAGTCCATCTTATTTTTGAACAAGAATTTCTGAATTACTGTGGGTTAAGATTTCAAAATAGGAACTATTTTTGTTTCAACATACAAATTTTTGTGTGTGTACGTATGTAGGACACAGTTTAATCCTTAACACTTAGTGTAGAATTTTCTTTTCAGAATCTGCAATATACCAATATACTCTGGTATCTGCAATGCATATAACGAAACTTCAAAACAAACAAAAAATAGGGAATGGGGATTTTTCCCAAGGGGAAATCCAGAAATGGAGTGTCACATTTGCTACATGCTGTGGCTACAATTTATACTTAATTGGATTAAAAGTTATGGGACCATATCTGCTTATAGCAACAAATCAGACAGTTTAGAAGTATGCACAGAAGTAATCAAGCTTGTGCTTTACCCCATTCACTGCTGCCCCTGGTGGAAAACCATTTGATCTGCAAATGATCTAGTTAGTGTTTATGTCTCCATAGTTTCCCTGTGGCTTTTGTAAACAAGCAAATATATAAACGCAGTTTTTCTTATGTATTTCAACTCTGCAACTTTTCCCACCATCTTACAGTGTTTCGTGGGTGCTTTTTCTGGTCAATAATTGTACACATAGCTCAACTCACTCTGTTAGTTCTTTCTTGTGTAAAACTGTGGTGGAGGTGGCTTCTGATTTAATTTAATCACTGCCCTATGAGGAGCACTCGGGTTCTGTGTACATTCTTTTGTTTTTCCCCATGTGTCTGTCTTTACATTCTGATACTTATGTATCTTTAGACTGAACTGTCAAAAGGAGAGTGGCCAAGTCAAAGAATTGCGTGGCTTAACTTTGTAACAGTCAGTGAAGATCTTTATTGAGAATTCTGCTTTTAATCAGAACTTTTATGTGACTTAGATGAAGGTAGAAAGAAGATAATCCACTGGTGTCATAGTCTGCTTGAAGTGCTACAACAAAAACACACAGACCTGGTATAAACAACAGATGTTATTCTCACAGCACTGCAGGGTGGGAGTTCTAGAAGATTCCTTGGGGTTCTAGAAGATTCATTGTCTTATGAGGGCTTATTTTCTGCTGCTGAGAAGTAACACTTTCTTGCCCTGTCCCAGTATAGAACAAAATGAGGATGAATTTGCTTTGATGTGTTTATGAGGGCACTAACTTTATCCACAAGGGTGCCATCCTCATTACCTAGTCACTTCCCCAAAGACTTCTCTTCAGAATGCTGTCACCTTGGGAGTTCAGATTTCAACACAGAAATTTTGAAAGGGGCCATAAATATTCAGACTATAGGAACTGGAGAAAAGATAACAGAGTTTTCCACAGAAAGGGCTGAGCAAGTGGCTCCCATATGCAAAACACCAGCCACAGCTTCAACAAAGCACAAAAGAAAGATGTTACAATGCTTCAACTTTATGTGAAAATGTAACTGTAAAACCACTCTGTTGTTCACTTTTAGGGTGGTATTCAACAAGTTATGAAGTATTCAGTACTTTATGAAGACAGGCATTATGTTAGGTGATTTTGCCGAACTGTTGGCAAAGGTAAATATTCTGAGCATATACAAGGATGGCCAGTCTAAGCCACAATATCTGGCAGGTTAGGCACATTAAAGATGTTGCAGATTTCAGATTGTATGATGAGTTTATCAGGACATTACCCCATTATAAGTTAAGTGTCTGAACTTAATCCACACTTGATGATGTATACAAAAATTAAGAAATTCAAACCGGGTGTGGTGGCTCACGCCAGTAATCCCAGCACTCGGGAGGCAGAAATAGGAGGATTGCTGAGTTCAAGGCTTGCCTGGGCTACATAGTAAGCTCAGGGCCAGCCTGAACTACAAAGCAAGACCTTGTCTCAAAAAAAAAAAAAAAACTAAGAAATTCAAGCTTAAACTTAAAATAACTTTTAGACATGAAGACCAGGATGTCATTGTAACTTTGTGTTTATCTATACAAACATCACTACAAGTCAAGATACAGACTTATGGAACATGGCACCATATATTTCCATCACATCCAGTAGGCTGGGAGAAAGTACTTATAATTTTATATATATAATAAATGATTCAGAACCAGTATATATAAAGCAATTGTCAAAACTCAGTAAAAAGATCAATACCACATTCTAAAAAAAAATGGGCAAATGATTTGAACAAAGAAAAATAGGACACATAAAAGACAAATAAGCACGTGACAGCATGTTCAACGTCACCAGGAAAACTATAGTGAGATATTGCTGTGCAGCTGTTGGCATAGTCACCATTAAATAGGCTGCCAAGTGTTGGTGAGTATGTGGAGGAGCTGGAACTCTCCTGGAAAAGTAGTGATTGGTAATTGAAAGAAAATCAGTATTTTCCTGAGGCCAGGATGGGAAGAAGGTATTAAACAGGGATTTCAGTAAGGTTTGGTAGTGATGTTACATGTTCAACATCTTGGCTATGGTATTGGGTTCTTGGGTTTATCCATATGTCAAAATGTATCGTTTATTACTATATGTCACCAATACTGTTATAAACCTTTCAAAGATGAGCATGTGAAATATGACACACCAGGCCTGGTGCGAGATGCTGAAGGAACAAACAGTATGTTCTCAGGATCCCCTCAGACCCGAGAGTTTTCTGTAAATTTTTTTTAACTGGAAATTAAAATTCTGACCCAGGATATAATAATGGACTCTGTATGTGGTTCTCTCCATTTAAGATACTTCATTTAGTTCCTGAAGTATCTTCCTTCTTTTCCTTCCTATTTTTCTTTTCCCCTTTTATCTGCCTATCTGTCTCTTCAAATCAGTGTTCCTTGCTTAAGTGTCTTATAGTGAAGCCAAGGTATGAGGGGGAGAAGTCCAGACCAAATGGTGAGAAGTTCGAGTAAGGGCTTTCAGATCCTTTCTCATTCTTTGTGGCCCTGTTTCTCCTTCATGTGCCCTGTGCATTCATTTCTTGGTGTTTTATAACATCTTGATTTTCCAGCTGGTGCAAATATTGGGGACCTTTTAAAGCCATTTGTCCCAGGGCTGAGTTCTCACCCAAAAACCAGCCACAGACTCAGGAGACTTCCAGGACTATGGCCCGTGCGGCTGTCTGTCTGGGCCGTTTTCTTCTTATTTTTCCTTCAGTAACAGAAAGCATGGAGGAACCACATCAACAAAACCACTAGTGGGACTCAATTCTAGTTTGTGAATCACAACAATGTGCATGCCAGATGTAGGGTCTGGATTCTTTGTGAAACAACTTTTTATATCTTAAGAACATGGCAACTAAACAAGGCATATTGTCCAATCCAGGGCATGTTGATATGAAAGAGACACTGTTGGTAACTAACTGGGACAGCAGATGGAAAATGAGTGTCCCTTAGTCAGCTGCAACATGTGGCAAGTAGAATGCTAGACTTCTGTTCCTAACTCTCTTTACTTCAGAGATGAAGGAGAGAAAATGGATTGAGGTGTGAGGGAGATAGATATTTGGGGAAGCCAGGAAGAGGGGCGGCGATGGGGTAAAGTGAATGTGCACACAAAAGGAAGAAGTGGAAGAGTGGTGGATACACACACATCATTGTCTCCAGCACAGATGTGGCCCCACAGAAGTTAGCCATCATATTTCAAGTGCAGATTTTGGTTGTCAAGGTGTTAGTACTTCACCTGTTCACACCTGCCCAGGTGCTGAGTACCGTGCTGAGTTACCTGATTCTCTTTGGCACTTGTGTCCTTCAGATGCACAGTGTGAAACCTGCAGGGTAATAAAAGCAGATCCAAAGCCCTGGGGGTGGGCATTGGGAGGAAGTGGGTTTATAGGACTGTTTCTGTACTTAGAGGTCAGGCTGACAAAACCCATGTGCCTGGTGGCTCGGAGAAGATGGCAGGGATTTATTGGGGTACCCAGGGACACACAGCTTGTTTCTTCCCCTTTTTTTTTTTTTTGAGACAGGGTCTCACTATGTAGTTCAGGCTGGCCCTGAGCTCACTATGTAGCCCAGGCAAGCCTTGAACTCAGCAATCCTCCTGCCTCTGCCTCCTGAGTGCTGGGATTACAGGTTTGAGCCACCAAGCTCGGCATTTGTGCTATGTGATACTAATTGCTGGTGGGCATGATTCACCATGCCTGGTATTGTTGTATGTGGTTACCAGGGATTGAACCAGGGAGGCTGTGTTTGTTAGGCAGGTGCTAGAACCACTGAGCTAAATCTGTGTTCCTGACTACTTCATTTATTAGGGATTTTCTTAGGACCTATGTGTTGTAGCTTGTGTATTTCCTCTTTCTTTCTTTCTTTCTTTC
>PVIC010046241.1:0-14319 GCA_004025085.1 Thryonomys swinderianus
CAGGCTGGCCCTGAGCTCACTATGGTGCCCAGGCAAGCTGCCGCGAACTCAGCAATCCTCCTGTCTCTGCTTCCCGAGTGCTGGGATTACAGACGTGAGCCACCACGCCCAGCATTATATGTGGTAACCGGGGATCGAACCCAGGTCCTTGCACTTGCGAGGCAGGCGCCGGAACCACTGAGCTAACCCTCCGGCCCTCAAGTTTTTTTTTTGAGACAGGGTTTCGCTTTGTAGTTCAGGCTGGCCCCGAGCTCACTATATCGCCCAGGCAAGCCTGGAACTCAGCAATCCTCCTGTCTCTGCCTCCCGAGTGCTGGGATGACAGGCGCGAGCCACCACGCCCGGCGGTAATGTTGACTTTTCGTGAAGGTCTCCTTGACTGTCCTCCATGTGGGCTTTTCCTGGGCCGGCACTAACCTATCTACCTACCACAGGTCTGACCAGCTTTTCTACCTGTAGCACTAGAGGCAGTCTGTCTTCCTAACCCTGTTGCTGATATTTACTGCAAGGTATTGAGTATACATGTCTGAAGTCTCATTAGGAAACTCAAAGGCTGGTAGGAAAAAAATTAAAAAGCAGCCTTATAGAGCCTCACAACCATAGGCTTATTCCCAGTTCCTCAGAAAGCATTAAAATCAGTCCATTCCTTCCACTCCAGAAAGATAAATGTGCCCTAGGAAAACAGAGAATTAAAAAGGGATTGTGGAGGGTCGGAGGGTTAGCTCAGTGGTTCGGGCGCCTGCCGGGCAAGCGCAAGAACCTGAGTTCAATCCCCGGTAACCACATATAATGCTGGGCGTGAAGACACGCCCACCAACAATCAACACCGCATACCATAATGCCTGACGTGGTGGCTTGCGCCTGTCATCCCAGCACTCGGGAGGTAGAGACATGAGAATTGCTGAGTTCACGGCGGCTTGCCTGGGCACCATAGTGAGCTCAGGGCCAGCCTGAACTACAAAGCGAGACCCTGTCTCCAAAAAGCAAAAAAAAAAAAAAAAGGGATTGTGGAGCCGGAGGATTAGATTAGCTCAGTGGTTCCAGCGCCTGCCTTGCAGGCGCTAGGTCCTGAGTTAGATCCCCGGAAACCACATACAATGCTGGGCGTGATGACGCACGCCCACCAACAATCAATACCCCATACCACAGTGCTGGGCTTGGTGGCTCACGCCTGTCATCCCAGCACTCGGGAGGCAGAGGCAGGAGGATTGCTGAATTCGAGGCTTGCCTGGGCTGCATAGTGAGCTTAGGGCCAGCCTGACTACAAAGCAAGACCCTGTCTCAAAAAAAAAAAAAAAGAGATCGTGGTGGTATGTAGAAAATAAACTAGGTAGTTGAGTGTGGTGGTGCAAGCCTGTTACCCTGGAACTCAGAAGGCTGAGGCAGGAGGATTACTGCGAGTATGAGGCCACCTTGTGCTACATATTAAGTTCAAGGCCACTCTGAACTATACAGGGAGACCATTTCAAAAAGGGGGCGGAGAGAAGGGACACACTGAAAGGCTGTAAAAATGCTTCATGAGTCTTTTTTTTTTTTGAGACGGGGTCTCACTTTGTAGTTCAGGCTGGCCCTGAGCTCACTATGCAGCCCAGGCAAGCCTCGAACTCAGCAATCCTCCTGTCTCTGCCTCCCGAGTGCTGGGATGACAGGCATGGGATGACAGGCATGAGCCATCACGCCCGGCACTGTGGTATGTGGTATTGACTGCTGGTGGGCTGAGTCACCACGCCCAGCATTGTATGTGGTTACCAGATCGAACTCAAGGCCTGGCGCTTTCGAGGCAGGCGCTGGAACCGCTGAGCAAAATCTCTGGCCCTCATGAGTCTTTCTGTATGAGAGTATTATAGGTAGAAAAGCCAGCTAGACACATGTAGGCAGATAGAGAGGGCCGGCCCTTGAAAGACTTGCAAAAAAGGAGGATCCTTCTGAATGTCAACACCATCAATGAGAAATTACACTACAGGCCTCATTCTCCTAGGACTGACCAAGGTCTGGATCCAGCCCATCCTTTGAATGCAGTCATTACAAAATCCCCAGAAAAAGGTCAGGACCTTGAAGCACCTAGAGGAGTCTCCTGACAAGAAAGACCCTCTAGAGCTTGATTCTTCATGGGTGGCCCTGTGTTTGAACCCACCCACCTCGTGATTTTGGTCTATAAAAATTGCCCTGGAAGAAGCAATCCTTAGGTTGCCCACTTTTCGGGTTCCCTCTTCTGTTTCTCTTAGGCAGAAGCTTTCTCTCTCAATAAAACTTTCCTACTCAAACCTCTGTCATTCCTAAAATTCATTCTTTGATTTTTAGAGCACAAACTCGCATTTCAGCTGGGGAGGTAGGCCTCGCTCTCCTGTGTCAAGAGGAGATGCTGCCCCTGACATGGGCACTCAGTTTCACAGGACCAGGCGAACAGCAGCCACCTGCATGCAGCCCTGCAAAGCTTGCCCTCTCTGCCTGCGGTTGCCCTGGTGATTCCAACCACCTCCTTTGTTAGAACCTGCACAAAGGGCAGGGGCCCGGTCTGACGCGGGCTGGCAGTTAGACTTTACCCACGTGGCGCCATGGGGAGGGTTTAAACACATACTGGTCCTACCTGCCGCCTTGCCGCATTGGTTAAGGCATTCTCTGCGCATTCAGAGCAGGTTTGGGGGCTGTTGAGGGGTGCCCAAAGACAGCGTCCTCCAGTTTGCACTGCTCCAGGCCTTCCAAGGGAAGGCCACCTTTTTAATCTCTCAAATAACTCAGGGAGTGACAAAGACTTTAGGAATAAGATACTTCTCAGTCATGAAGATCTCAGTCCTTCAGAAAGATCCAGAGAGCCAAGTAGATCCTACAGTGAACTCTCCTAAACTTTGCCAAGATACTGCGGAGTCTTGGTTCTGACTATTGTCTATGAGGATTTGAATCCCCGCCCAAACTGAGCTAAGTCTGAGTCCACCTGAAGCATTATATAGGAGGCGTTTGCTATCTTCTGATGTAGTAGCCAAAGGACTCAAGAGACCTAGAGGCCAGGGGAGATGCCGGCAACAGTCCTTGAAGAATTATGCAGATGAAGATCCCACCTGGCAGGGCAGATGCCAGCCGCAATCTCCTTGAGGAATCAGGTAGCTCCCGGTGTCCTTCTGCCCTGGCACGTCACAGCAGGGGGACCACCTGAGAAGACAAGGGTCCAGTCTCCAAGTCCGTCTGTCCATCCAGCCATCCGTCTGTCTGCAGGCAGGAAAGCTCGGCCCAGTCATGGTCCAATTGTGCAGTTATTTCTCCCGAATAGGATTGTTCCAGACAGTCCTTCTCATATTTGGGCTGTACACCCCTAACCAAGTAGTTTAGTAACTTTCCTTTTTTTTTTTTGCAGGACTGGGGATAGAATGCAGGATCTTGCGCTTCCCAGGCAGGTGCAGTACCACTGAGCCACATCCTTAGCCCTAACTTTCCTGATAAATTCATCAAGGTTTCTCTCATCAAATAGGAAATTCAACAGTCTTAAACACACACACACACACACACACACACACACACACACACACACTTCTTATTTTATGACACTTCTTTTCCCAGCCAGCCAGTGAGTCATGAACATCACAAGGTAGTTAGGGAGTACATAATTCCCAATAGCCAGGGCCTTTAGCCCTCAAGCCAAGAAGTAGCTATAGGAACACAGAGACCTTCACAGCCTCAGCAGCCCCTAAAGATTTGTGGGGATTTGCATCTACCTGGGCAAAATGAAGTAGATTAGGGTGTGGCAAACTGGCTGGGCAAATGGGTGTGACCTGTCAGCCAGAGATCCAGGAGACATGTGCCCAAACCCTGAACCTGAAACCAACAAGAAAGTCCTAGCTTCTACTCTTTTTCTTTTTTTTTGGAGACAGGGTCTCTCTTTGTAGTTCAGGCTGGCCCTGGGCTCACTATGTAGCCCAGGCAAGCCTTGAACTTGCAGCAGCTATCTTCCTGCCTCTGCCTCTCGAGTGCTGGGATTACAGGTGTGAGCCACCATGCCCAGCACTGTGGTATGTGGTATGTGGTACCAGGGATCAAACTCGGGACCTTGTCCTTGCTAGGTAGACCCTGGAACCACTGAGCTAAATCCCCAGCCCTTGATAGGTGTTTTTAATGGATGATTATGCAAAAATATGATTGGAAGAAAAAAATATATAAAAATGTTAACATACTGGTTGAACTGAGCGAGGCCATTTTTTTGTTTTTGTATCTGGGGTTGATCTCCTGACCTTGCTCTTAAGAGGCAGGTGCAAAACCCACTGAGCTAAATCCCCAGCACTAATTCTTGGACACTTTTTTGTTACGTTCTCTCCTTTTGGGTATTGAAGGAATTTGTTATGTGAGAGTCATCGGGAGAGAAGGTCAGAGTGACTTTCCTTGGTTTTTTTGGCCCGAGCAGGTAAGAAGGGCCTTGGGGAACCCCAGCTTCCACGACAGGCTTCAGGTGGCAAAGACTTCCTGCTTCTGATGTTCTTGTCCAAGGTGCCATGTTCGGCTCCCCACCTGTTCCGTGCACACGGCATGCTGGCCCTAGATCTTGCTCAGGTGAAACGCGGTCTGAGACAGAGCAGGACCGAGTCAGAGACACGGGAGGGCGGTCGGCCAGGCTGCTCCAGGGGCGCGGGGTTCCCGCGGAGGGGGCGCAGCCTGGCCTGCGGGCCGGGCAGTGCCCGCAGCTTCGAACGGTGGCGGACGCGCCGGCTGAAGCTCAGGCCGCGGAGGTGCCCGTGCCTCCGCCTCCCCCGCCCCCACAGAACCCGATTTTCGGTTCCAAATGCCCCATTCCCGCAGCGGGAGCGAGGCTGGCCTGGAAGGCTGCGGACCCCGGTGCACCGGGCCTGGCCACCCTGTCCAGCCTAGGACCCGCGGGAGCCGGGACTCGGGGCCGCGGAAACGAAAGCTCGGCCTGTCTCGGTCGTTGCGGGGCTGAGCGCGGCGGCGGGAAGGCCTGGTCCCGGCCGGGCGCAGCCGCAAGCGGAGCGGCGAGCTCGGCCTCAGTGTTTCCTCCCGTCGAACGGGACGGCGCCTGCCTCGCGCACTGCGGTCCTCCGGCCGTGGTGACCTCCGTGAACGGGCTCCCAGGACCTCTGCTAGATTCTCTCCGGTCCTGGAAGCGACCTTGGGCCACGCCGAGGGCAGGGAGCCGTAGCGAGCGGTGACATCCGCGAGGGCACGGGAGGCAGGGCGCTCGGAAAGCGCAAGGCTCCCGACACTCGAGGCCCACAGCGGGGCCTCGGAGCGCAGCACCAGCCGGTTCTCAACGGTCCGCTCCGGGGCACGCACGCCACGCCCCGAGCTCCGCCGAGTTCCAGTCAGCCCCGCCCCCCTCGGTTTCGGTTTCCTGCTCGCCCCCCCCCCGCGGCTGCCCGGGGATTTGCCCAGAGATCAGTGACGTAGGCGAACCCAAAGTTCTCATTGGACGGCGGAGTTCGGGAGGGGCCAATCCCGGCGCTGGTCCGGGAGAAATCTCGTCCGAGGACACGAAGGATCCCGGAGAGTGCGGGGCGGGGCCGTGCTGCCCTGCTGGTTCCGGGCGAGACGCTGAGCGGAGCTGCCTGGCTCTTCGGCCGCCGGGGCCGGGACGGTGAGTGCGGGCGTCGGAGAAGCGCGGGACTGAGGCGCGCTCGCGGTTGGGGCGACCGAACGCAACCCGGGTCAGGAACGGGCCCCGGGCCGAACCGGGCTAAGCCCCCCCGCGCGGCCCGCGCCCGCGCCCTCCTTGTGCGTTGCGCGCTCGTGGCGGGTCCCCGCGGCCGAGCCCAGGGGCGCGGAGCCCGGACGACGCCGGGGCCCGAGCGGTGGCGAGAGGGCCAGACACCGCGGCCGCCGCGGCAGCGCCTGCCCCTTTCCGTCGCTTCGGCCAGAGTGAATTGGTTTGGCCGCCTGTGTGGCCTTAGAAAGTGTCCAGATCTAACGCCGGCCGGTCGGTGGGGGAAGCTCGTCACAATGCCCGGGGGGGGGGCAGCGTTCGCGACACAGCCTGAGGGGGTGCCAGGCGTTCGCGTCTCTGAGCTCCAGTCAGCCCTGGCGAGTTTTCCCTCAAGTTAAAAAACATGACTGCGAAGAACAAGACTTTTCAAATGGCCCAGAGTCGCAGTTTATCTTTCGGTAGATGTTATGTTTTAGAGGTATTAGAGGTTTTAGATTTACAGGAAAATTGACTTCGCACATACTTCATCCCTTTCCGTTCTAATGAACCAGTATTAATACAGTTCATTATTATTGGTCAAAGTCCACACAGTATATTCACAATTTCTTTTTACCTGAGCACGTTTCTGTTCATAGTACTTTCGTTTGTCTCCTTATGCTTCTCTTGGCTGTGGTATTTTCTCACGCTTTGTTTTGATGACCTTCAGTGTTTGGAGAAATACTGGTGGGTTAGTTTTCCTTCATTGTATCAACTACTTGAGACAATTTAAAAAGAAGGGTTTACTTTGGCTCACAGTTTAAGAGGTTAGGCCTGTGGCGAGATACATTGTAGGTATACATGACAAAATAAAATCACTTCGGGACCAGGGAGCCGGAGAGGGGAGCAGACTTGTTCCAACAGTCCCCCTTTGAGGGCACAAAGACCAGGACCTAAAGACTTACCCAGGGCCAGTGGTAGCAGGCTCCTGACAGCATTTCCCAGCGGGCACGGAGAGCCCTCTGTCAGCACCCGAGCTGAGTACAGGCTCCACTCAGACCTGGTTTGAACATCACAACAGACTACAGGCCTCAGATAGAGCCTCTGAATTGAGGCTTCCTAGGGAGACTTTAGTCATAGGCCCTACCCCAGGATCAGAATAGAAAGTAAATGAAAAGTAGGAAGGAATTTGTGAAGTGGGAAAGGGAGCTGTGGTGAAGACTGGGGAATTGGGGTGATATTAATATCATAAACATTTACACACTCCAGGTATTGGAGATACAAAGACTAGAAAGGCATGACCTGAGTTCACATTCTTTTTAGGGAAAAAGGTGAGTAAAAATATTAAGACAGCCAGGCATGGTGGCTCACATCTGTAATCCCGGCGCTTGGGAGGCAGAGGCAGGAGGATTGCTCTGAGTTTGCGGCTTGCCTGGGCTCCATAGTGAGCTCAGGGCCAGCCTGAACTACAAAGCGAGACTCTATCTCAAAAAAATTATTAAGACAGATAAAAATATCAATTACAAGGCCGTGCAATGGTGCCGTCATAGAACTGCAGTGTGTGCAGAGCTGCAGAAGCTTTAACGGGGGAGAGGCCCCGGCAGATAAAGGTCTTGTGCGAGGCTTCTGAGCTGAGCTGGGCCTGGCTGGGAAGGAGAGGTAAACAGGGGCTGCCGTCCTTGTAAAGTGGTGGCTGGAACATTAGGCAAGATGTGGCAGGATTTGCGGCTGCCTGAGTCCTAAGTTCGAGCTAGATTGTAAAGGGCCTTACGTGCCCTGCTGTGCAGTTTTGGCCTCACCTGGGGGTTTAGATGCAGAAGAATAACAGAATGTTAGCTCCATTAGAACAATAATTCTGCCAGCACTCTCACCAAATCCCAGGCACCATCAAGTTATTTTATGTGCCCTTAACTGGAAAAAATATTCTGCCAGTTGAATTATGATGTACTGTTGACCGCATTTCAGAGGTGCGAAGATGTGGTGGCATGGATGTGTCAAACTTGATGAAAAATAGTAACTAGCTACTGGTTTAGATGGCTTCTTCCCTGTGGGTATGAATGATTTGACCATCTCCACCTCACTAACACATGAATGTTGAGTTAACTAGCTCCAGGCATATAACACTAAATTTGTTAAATTGGTCTCTTCCTGATGGGCAGTTCACCAAGAAGCAACATAAAAATATTAGTGATTTATGAAACAAAGATTTGTTGTGTTTTTCTGCTTTGATTGCTTTATTTTTTTTTTTTTGAGACAGGGTCACGCTTTGTAGTTCAGGCTGGCTCTGAGCTCGCTATGTAGCCCAGGCAAGCCTCAAACTCAGCAATCCTCCTGCCTCTGCCTCCCTAGTGCTGGGATGTCTGGCGTGAGCCACCACGTCTGGCACTGAGGTATGTGGCATTGATTGCTGGTGGGCGTGAGTCACCATGCCCAGCGTTGTATGTGGTTACCGAGATCGAGATCGAATTCAGGATCTTGCGCTTGTGAGGCAGGCACCAGAACCACTGAGCCAAATCTCCGGCCCCTACTTGGATTGCTTTTAGTAAAAAGTGACTTTGTTATACATGAAATATGCTAGTGTAGCCTTCAAACCTTTATTTAAGATTGTCCTGAGAGGGCCGAAGGATTAGCTCAGTGGTTCCAGCGCCTGCCTCGCAAGGGCAAGGTCCTGAGTTCGGTCCCCGAAACCAGGTACAGTGCTGGGCATGGTGGCTCACGCAAAAAAAAAAGATTGTCCTGAAAATGGCCTTTATATTCTTCCTGCCTCCCATTTTTCATGGTGATCTGAAGGTCCACAAAGTTCAAAGAATTTAACTTTGGGTTGCACAGCAGGTAACTGAGGCTGGATGAAAGATCCGTATGATTTAGCTTCACTAGTTGCTTTATTTTGAAGTTTGGTTGACAGGTGAGGGTAGGAGAAAATTCTACCTGTTTCATTCTTCAGAATTCCTAGGAGCTGTGGGCAGGGGGCTCCTAACAGCCCAGAGCAGGTTGGAGGTCCTGTCCCAGCAGAATGTGTTCAGCCTTGAATATCAGAGAGAGAGAATGGGGGGGCCTTTGTGTCTGCCTCTGTCCAGATAAGTTGGCTTATCAATCTTTTCCTCCCCTCCCCTCCCCCACTCCCTCCTTCCTTCCCTTTCTTTGTTTTTTGTGGTATTGGGGATCAAACTTGGGCCATTGTACTTCCAAGTTAGGTGTGGTACCAGTTGAGCTAAATCCCTCGCCTTGTGTGTAGTATTTTAGCCCAGAAACCTATGTATTAACCAGGTTGCTTTTTTCACACATGATTGACAAGTCCAAGGTGGCTGGGCAGAAAGAACATTTGGGCTGCAAAGTTTAAAGGCTAGCTTGCAGGATCCCATTGCTTCCTTTGCATCTCTCTTGTTTTTTCTCAGAGAGACAAACCCTCTGATTAGCAGGTTTCTGCCTCTTCACCTCCGGTAGGTGTGTAGGAGACTGTAAGGGTTCCTCTCAACCACCGACATCTTCCAGTGACAGGCCATAATGGACTTCTGTTTTCCCCCACAAGATGGGGGTGGGGTCAGAGTGTGTGAGGTCAATGGTTCTTTTTTTTTTTTTTTTTTTTTTTTTTTGAGACAGGGTCCCACTTTGTATTTCAGGCTGGCCCTGAGCTCACTATGTAGCCCAGGCAAGCCCCGAACTCTGCAATCCTCCTGCCTCTGCCTCCTGAGTGGTGGGATGACAGGTGTGAGCCGCCACGCTTGGCTAGTACACTGGTTCTTGAGCTTCATCCTAGAACAGAGGGAAAACTCCACCCTAAGCATGTGATCTCCAGAAAGGAATTGTGTAAAGTTACCCAAAGCAGGAAGAGTGGAACTGAGGAACCCCCCTCAGGGTAAATATTTACAATGTTGATTGCCTTATCTTCCACTGTTGTAGGATTCTTTAGCTTGTTCCTGGACCTCTCATGCTGTTTCTTTTGCTTTTTTTAGTGTCACACTCACAGACACACACACACACACACAATTCTATTTCCCATCCACCAGATCAGCATAATTTGTTTTTTTTTTTTTTTTGAGACAGGGTCTTACTTTGTAGTTCAGGCTGGCTCTGAGCTCACTATGTAGCCCAGGCAAGCCTGGAACTCAGCAATCCTCCTGCCTCTGCCTCCCCAGTGCTGGGATTGATTACAGGCGTGAGCCACCATGCCCGGCACTGTGGTATGTGGTATTGATGGTTGGTGGGCGTGAGTCTCCATGCCCAGCATTGTATGTGGTTACTGGGGATCGAACTCAGGACCTTGCGCTTGCAAGGCAGGCACCGGAACCGCTGAGCCAACTCTCTGGCCCCAAATCAGCAGAAATTTTAAAGCAGTAGCAGGTATTGGTGAAGCCATGGGCATGAATGTATGTAGCCTTCTGGTGGGTGTCTCACTGTAGTCCCTTGGCAAACATTTTGGCCTATTGAAGTGGATTTGAGAATACAACTATGTGCCTGTGTGCTAGCACATGTGAGTAGACGTGTTCACAGGAGCCGGCATTGTAATGGTCCCTCACTGGAAAAACCTAGATGCCATGAGGAGTAGAAAGCGTTAAAGGATTGGTATAGTCACAGAGCACCAACGAAAATGAACAAAATCAGCTCACAGTCGCATGCATGATGGCAAATTTAACAATAGACAAGGACTGTAGAAAACACAGAATATTTAAGGGCCTGAGGATGCAGCTCAGTGGTGCCTCCACCTGGCTGCCAAGTGTAAAGGTCCTGAGTTCAATCCCTGGTTGTGGGGAAAGAAAGATTATTTAGGTCATGCAGGAGCCAAGCTGCCAAAAGACAAACGACACAGGGTGAGAGGTGGGGTCTTTTAAGGTTTGAGGATATGGAGTAGGGGTTTCAGCAATGCATGTGTAGATAAAAGGCTGTCTAAAGAATGTATTTTTCCTATTAATTTAGCACCTTGCACATCCTCGGGAGCACCTTATTGAGTTTAAAATGATGTTTTTAGTTGCAGCTCATACAGGGCCATTCAGGTTCAAAAAAGGCCTTCACATTTTTTTGTTTTTTAGTTTTTTGAGACAGCGTCTGGCTTTGTAGTTCAGGCTGGCCCTGAGCTTACTATGTATGTAGCCCAGACAAGCCTCGAACTCACAGCAGTCATCCTGCCTCTGCCTCCTGAGTGCTGGGATGACAGGTGTTAGTCACCGCACTCAGCATCGTGGTATGTGGTACTGGGGGTCGAATTTGGGACCTTGCGCTTGTGAGACAGGTCCTGGAACCACTGGGTCCATCCCTGTCCTCGTCTTCACCTTTTGATAAGGAGCTGAGACTCTTAGAGAAAATGGGTCTGGATTCTCTGAAGGGAATGGATGGGCCTGATATCAAAGGTTTATTGCTGTTTTAAAACTACTTGCTGAGAAAAGGATTGTCTTTAATTGGAGCTCCTTTTTTGGATGGTTTTAAGATGTTTGGGTCATGGGGTGTGTGTGTGTGTGTTTTAACCAACAATCACAGGAACCTCATTGACCTGTTCATAACTCCCTCCATGTTACAAGTAATATGATTTCATTCATTTGGGGCTAAAAACCAGGAAAAATAAACTGATGGTTGCATACTGAGGCCTAAAACTAAAGAAAAAGGAAGAGGGTTCAGGATGTAGCTCAGTGGTGGAGTGCTTGCCTACGAAGTGTGATGCCCTCTAGGTCAGTGATGGCAAACCTTTTATAGGTTTAAGTGATACAGCCCACTGCAGTGCCCTAGGTTTGCCACCACTGCCCTAGATTCTGTTCCCTGCATATGTAAAACAAAACTCATACCAAAAGAGTACAAAGAAAAAAGGAGTGATTATTTCCATTATAATTTATTCTACTACAGCCACTTCTCAAATACGACTTTTTTTCTCCTTTCTGAGTCTTTCTAGGACCCAAATCTCAGATACCTTGACCTGATAAGGGATATCATCCCAGGAAGCCAGGTCCTAGTGGAGCAAGCCACCAGCTCCTCATCTCTGGCTTTGAGTTCTTTGTGCCTTGATGAAGCAGTTCAGTCGGACACATAGGCCATACAGAAGTCTAGGTAGAGTTTCTTGTAAAGCAGAGAGAGTTATACCTTCAAGTGAGAAGGTGGCAGTGCCATGAAGGCATCTGCTTTGAGTAGGACTTTGAATATCTTTTTTTTTTTTTTTTGAGACAGGGTCTTACTTTGCAGTTGAGGCTGACCCTGAACTCACTGTGTAGCCCAGCAAAACCTTGAACTCACAGCAATCTTCCTGCCTCTGCCTCCTGAGTGCTAGGATTACAGGCATGAGCCACTACGCCCGGCACTGTAGTATGTAGTACTGGAAATCGAATTTGAGACCTTGCACTTGCCAGGCAGATACCAGAACCACTGAGCTAAATCCCCAGTCCTTTTCTTTTTTTAAAGACTGGTCTTGGGGCAGAGGGTTAGCTCAGTGGTTCCGGCGCCTGCCTCACAAGTGCAAGGTCCTGAGTTCAATCCCAGGAACCACATACAATGCTGGGCGTAGTGACTCACGCCCACTGGCAATCAGTACCACATACCACAGTGCTGGGCGTGGTGGCTCACGCCTGTCATCCCAGCACTCAGAGGCAGAAGCAGGAGGATTGCTGAGTTCAAGGCTTGCCTGGGCTACATAGTGAGCTCAGAGCCAGCCTGAACTACAAAGTGGGACCCTATCTCAAAAAAAAGGCAGGTCTTATGTAGTTCAGGCTGGCCTTGAATTCATAGTGATCTGCTCCCTCAGCCTCTCAAGTACTGGGATAGAGGCATGCACCACCATTCCCGGCTGAAAAAGGGGCTCTTTTTGGAGGTCCAGGTCCATGCTTGAGAATCAGCCTCAAATAATCGTACAAAAGTTGAACTGGTAGCTGGGAAGCCTGGGAGCAAACTGGGGCCTTTTCACTGGCTACTCTGGGCCCAGAGCCCACACCGGGGCTTACTGTCCTCTGGGGTACCTCTCCTAGAACGCAGGAGCCTGAGGAGGAGTCAGGATCAGAGTGCAAGGCACGGGGCAGGGAGAGCCGTAGAACACGGAGGTGCACACCTCTGATCCCAGCTCTCAGGAGCGTGAGGCAGGAGGATTGGTGCAAGTGTCAGATCCCCGGGCTCTGTCACGGGCTCAAGGTCAGCCTGAACACTAGTGAGACCCTGTCTTTAAAGACCAACCCACAGACAGACAGGGTGGGGGGAGCGGAGCTCCCTCAGGCCAGAAGTTGGCTGTTTTTGAGAAGCACAGACAGAGCTGTGACTTTCCCTGCGGAACGGAGCCAGGGCTGGTGGAGGTGAGCACAGCGTCGCCTGCAGGGTGTGGATGTTCACAGCAGCCCTTCCTCGTGGGGCTTTTGCAGCTCAGCGATTCTCACAGCCACCCTGCTGAATGAAAATTGCTGCCAGACATTACAGTGCCATCCACCCAGTCTGCTGACAGGTGGAGTGTGGAGCCTCAAGAGACCCCTGGGCGGGGGAGGCGGGTGCGGGAGGCGGAGCTCTCGGAGAGGTAGGCGGCGCGACCTCGGCTCGGGGCCTCCCTGCGCGCCGCGCCGGAGCGGAAGCTAGCTGCAGCCCTTGCTTAGGAAATGGCGGGAGAATCGCACGCTGAGACAGCGGGGTGGTCTGACCTCAGGTGCAGGGCCCTAATCATGATGAACGCTTTCTCCTGCGTATCCAGAGCTCTCCCTGGAGTAAAGAGAATAGGGTGGGTGGGGGAGGGTGAAGCCACCTGGAAGTTGGAAGTTTTCTGGCTCTGAGGCTGTACCCAAAGTTTCCGTATGCCCCAGATCCAGGACCGAAGCGGGCAGCGATAGCCTGACCCCTTATTGTAGAAGCCTATGGGGAAAATCAGACCGGACCGAGGGCGTGAGCGGCATAAAATGACAGCGTCCCCAGGGAGCGTGGGGGAGGGCTTGAGGAGAGGTGGGTTTCGCGTCAGGCCTGACCGAAGTGGCTGTGGGAGCGTGAGCGGCTCTTCCTGGTTTGCTGCATTGCACACTCAACCCCGTTTCTCCTGTTTCCTTTTTTTTTTTTTTGCACGGTACCGGGGATCAAACTCAGGCCCTTGTGCATCCAAGGTTGGCGCAGTACCACTTGAGCTAAGTCCCCAGCCTACCTGTATCCTTCTAGTAAGGAAGAGCTGCACGGACATTTTGGGTTAGAGCTTGTGACCCCCAGAGGCAGAGCTGCGTCCAGTCGGCGCCAGCGGAATCCCTCACACAGCCTCCCCGGAGATGCCCTCATGGGAGCTTCCTAACAAAGGCCCTGGCATTAGGCCGGGCTGGACAGAGGCTGTGGTCCCGGCCCTGCACCCTGCTGTGTGCTGCGGTGGGGGGGGGGGAGCTGCTGGGCCCTTGCTGAGCCTCCATTTCCTCAGAAGTTTATTCGCAAGCAGGAAGGAGTATAAGATGCGTGGGTGGGTGGTACCGCAATTTGGGCTGGCCCTGAACTCACTGTGTAGCCAGGCTAGCCTCAAACTCAGCAATCCTCCTGCCTCTTTTTCCTGGAATTACGGACATGAACCACTATGCCCAGCATTGTGTTTGTGGTATGGGATTTTAACTCAGGACCTTATGCTTGCTAGGCAGGCACTGGAACCACTGAGCTAAATCTCTGGCCCAGAATTTTTTTTTTTTTTTTTTGACAGGGTCTCACTTTGTAGTTCAGGCTGGCCTTGAGCTCACTATGTAGCCCAGGCAAGCCTTGAACTCAGCAATCCTCCTGCCTCTCCCTCC
>PVIC010046242.1:0-14311 GCA_004025085.1 Thryonomys swinderianus
AAACCTATACTCCCATAAACTGGAGAGTCAAAAAGAAATGGATAGATTCCTAGAACAGAAAGAAGATATAAAAACCCTGAAAAATTAAATAATAGGCAATTAAATTGAACCAGTAGTAAAATACCTACCAACCAAGAAAAATACAACACCCAATATATTTACCACTAATGTCAACATGCTTCAAACTCTTCAGTGAAATTGAAAGAGAAGGAGTCATTGCTGAGTCCAAAACCAGACAAGAATCCAACCACAAAAGAGAACTGTGGACCGATATCTTCAGTGAATGTAGCTGCAAAGTTCTTCAACAAGATACTACCAAGTAGGATAACGCAAATCATTAAAAAGATCATACATTATATCCAAGTAAACTTTGTTCCAAGACACAAGGGAGATTTAACATACATAAATCAATAATTGTAATACATTACATAAACAGAAGCAGGACAGAAATCACATGATCGTCTCAACAGATGAAGAAAAGACCTTTGACAAAATTCAACAATATTGTCAAAATGGACATATCTAGAAAACTGTATGGATAAATAGACAGATTAGGTATATCAATTAGAGAAAACAACTCTAATATTCATAGAGAACCAAAAGAGACTCAGAAAAGCAAAAGTAGGGGCTGCAGATTTAGCTCAGTGGTTCCGGCGCCTGCCTAACAAGCACAAAGTCCTGAGTCTGATCCCCAATAACCATATACAGCAACACTGGGCATGGTGGCTCACCCCCACCAGCAATCAGTACCATACACCACAATGCCGGGCATGGTGGCTCATGTCTGTAATCCCAGGACTCAGGAGGCAGAGACAGGAGGATTGCTGAGTTTGAGGCTTGCCTGGGCTACACAGTGAGCTCAGGGTAAGTCTGAACTACAAATCAGGAACATATCTCAAAAACAAACTATCTCAAAAACAAGCAAACAAGGGGTTGCAGATTTAGCTCAGTGGTTCCAGCGCATGCCTAGTAAGTGCAAGGTCCTGAGTTCATTCCCTGGTAACCACATAAAACAATGCTGGGTGTGGTGACTCACGCCCACCAGCAATCAGTACCACATACCACAATGCCGGTTGTGGTGGCTCAAACCTGTAATCCCAGCATTCGGGAGGCAGAGACAGGAGGACTGCTGGGCTACATAGTGAGCTCAGGGCCAGCCTGAACTACAAAATGAGACCCCTTCTCAAAAAAACAACAAACAAACAAACAACAAAACAAAGAATAGCATAAGGAGTCTTGGATAACAAGAGCAAAGTAAGAGCCATCACAATGTCAGAGCTCAAGTTAAATGATAAAGTCACAGCGATAAAAACAGCTCGGTACTGATAGGAACAGATGTGTGGCTCTGAATAAAAGATGCAGAAGTTACTTCTGGCATATTCCAGCCCTCTGATCTTGGACAATAAGACCAAAATATGTGCTGGAGGAAAGATGGCTTCTGTAGCAAATGATGCTGGGACACTGGCCATCCACATGCAGAAGATGGAATCTGGACTCATATTTTTTTTTATTTTTTTTTTATTTTTTTATTTTTTTTTGAGACAGGGGTCTCGCTTTTGAAGTTCAGGCTGGCTCTGAGCTCACTATGTAGCCCAGGCAAGCCTCGAACTCAGCAATCCTCCTGTCTCTGCCTCCCGAGTGCTGGGATTACAGGCATGAGCCACCACGCCCGGCCTGGACTCATATTTTTCACTGTGGACTAAACTAAAATAAAAATTGACTAAGGATCTAAATATCAAAGCAGAAGGAATAACTTTCTGAACAGAACGCTAATTGGACATGAAAAAACACCAAGAATCAACAAATATTTTCTATAAAATAAAATTTTACTTGATGTGTCAAATAAAAACTTCTGCACAGCAAAGGAAACAAACAATTGAGTGAAGAGACAACCCGAGGAATGGGAAACAAATTTTCTGCCAGCTACTCAGAAGACTACTACCTAGAATATATAAATAACTAACAAAAAATTAGATCTCCTAAAATAAAAGACTCAATCAAAACATGGACCCACTGATGAGAGGCTGAGACAGGTGGGCTAATCTAAGTTTCAGGCCAGCCTGCACTACATAGTGAGTTCAAGGCCAACCTGAAATGTGTGTCCAGAGCCTGTCAAAAAAAAAAAAAAAAGAGCCAATGAAATAGACACTTCCCAAAAGTACAAATGGCCAATAAGTATGTGAAATAATGTTCGATTTCTCTAGTGTCTAGAAAATACAAATTAAAACAACACTGATATTCCATCTTACTCCAGAGAGAATGGAAATCAAATGAGGGGCCCGGGATGTAGTTCAGTATCATTATTCCTTCTGGCAATCATATGGTCCTGAGTTCAATTTCTGGTATTGTAAAACAAATAAACAAACAACCAAACAAAAAGTCAGATGAGAAATGCTGGAGCTGCTATGGAGAAAAAAGGAAACTTTCTACACCATTACTGGGAATGTGAACTAGTACAACTATATCCCCTATACCAAGAATCGAACGCAGGATCTTGCAGTTGTCAAGCAAGCACAGTGCCACTGAGCTAAATCCCCATCCTGTAAATGTTATAACCTAAGTTAAGTGTTAAATATTTTAGGTAGTCAGACAGGGCTAGGTTCTCAAAGGAGTCAGTGCAGAAGATGAGAACACATCAAAAACTGGCTGGATATCCTCTTGCAGGAGATTAAATCACTGTGGCTGGATTTGCATACTTCCTTAAGAAATTTAAAATTTCCGGGTGTGGTGGCTCACGCCTGTAATCCCAGCACTCGGGAGGCAGAGACAGGAGGAATGCTGAGTTTGAAGCTTGCCTGGGCTACATAGTGAGCTCAGGGCCAGCCTGAACTACAAAGCGAGACCCTGTCTCAAAAAAAAAAAAAAAAGTTTAAAATTGCAGGCCCCAACCTTTGAGATTTCCCATAGAAATAAAACACCATCTCATTAGGACTATCCACTAAGACTATCAACCAAGACTAAGACTATCAACCAAGGTTACTGACATCATCCACATGCCCATGTTACTCTTGGCTCAATATCAGCAAAGCGGCTATACTTATAAGTGCATTGGTTGGTTATAATTCAATCTGTGTTGTATCCACCCCTCAGGACTTTGCTCTGTAAAGCACCTTCAGAACATCAGCAACCCAATCAGGACCCCTCATGTGTCTCTGAAGCTGTCCTTAATCCTCTCATTCCTATTTTTCAAAAAATTTCCTACTCTTGGGGCCGGAGGGTTAGCTCAGTGGTTCCGGCGCCTGCCTCGCAAGCGCAAGGTCCTGAGTTCGATCCTGGTCACCACATATAATGCTGGGCATGGAGACACGCCCACCAACAGTCAACACCGCATACCACAATGCCAGATGTGGTGGCTCACGCCTGTAATCCCAGCACT
The DNA here is from genome assembly GCA_004025085.1 of Thryonomys swinderianus. Lineage (NCBI taxonomy): Eukaryota > Metazoa > Chordata > Mammalia > Rodentia > Thryonomyidae > Thryonomys > Thryonomys swinderianus. The sequence continues at coordinate 3,377 of PVIC010046242.1, forward strand.
CAGGAGGCAGAGACAGGAGGATTGCTGAGTTCACGGCGGCTTGCCTGGGCACCGTAGTGAGCTCAGGGCCAGCCTGAACTACAAAGCAAGACCCTGTCTCAAAAAAAAAAAAAAAATTTCCTACTCTTAACCTCTGTTGTCCCTTAGAATTCATTCCTTTACTTTAGGGAACATGAACTCAACATATCTGATATCTATCAGGTTGGAAATTACATTTATTTCCTCTGTACCACAACCACTAAGGAAATCAACATGAAGATTGCCTGAAAAACTAAAAACAGAAATTCCATTTGACTTAGCTATTCCCCTTCTAGGTGTCATCTTCCCAAAAGAGTTAAAGACATCATATTAAACTGATATGGGCATAGCAATATTTATTGTACCACAATTATAATGGCTAAATCTTGGAAGAAGACTATATGTACATCAACAGATAATGGATAAGAAAATGTGGTAGTTATACATAATAGAGTACTCTTCTGCCATAAATAAGAATACATTTGGGTATCTGTAGGAAAACAGATGTACCTTGAGGCCAAAATATCAAGTGATATAAATCAGACACACAAACTTTAGTATTGCACGGTTTCGGGCCGAAGATTTAGCTCAGTAGTTCCAGCACCTGCCTTGCAAGCGCAAAATCCTGAGTTTGATCCCAGTAACCACATACAGTGTTGGGCGTGGTGATTCACGCCCACCAGCCATCAATACCACATACTACAATGCTGGGCATGGTGGCTCACATTTGTAATCCCAGCACTTGGGAGGCAGAGGCAGGAGGATTGCTGAGTTCCAGGCTTGCCTGGGCTACATAGTGAGCTCAGAGCCAGCCTGAACTACAAAGAGAGACCCTGCCTCAAAAAAAAAAAAAATTGCATGGTTTCTCTTATATATGAAGTCTAAAGTATAAATAAATGAAAAACAAAAAAGGTAGATAACAGGAAATAGGGGGATAGATCTTCTGCAAACGGGCAGGGGACTGAGACATGGGGCAAAACAGGAGGGAGGGGAGGGAAAAGGGAAGAAAAAAGAATTAAGATGTATTAGTACACAGGAATGTAATTTGCATGTGCTGCAAATGGGTACTAATTAAGAAAAATTAAGGAAAAAGAATGGGAGAGAAGGAAGAAAGAGTGGTAAGGAGAGACAGGAAGGGTGAAAGGGAATAGGGAAGGAAAAACCTTAAACTGAAGTACTCCGAGAGAGAAAAGAAAGAGAAAGACAGTAAGCAAAGAGGAACGGGATTTCAAATAGTGAATTTGATCTTTTATAGACCTAACAGGCTGCTGGTATTTTGCAGTTTGTTCTTTCCCCAGTGGTGCTGAGGATTGAGCCTGGGCTCTCTAGCACACGAGGCGAGTCCCCTAGCACTGAGTTATACCTCTTGTTGTGCATTTTACTATTATTTCTCCTTTTCCTCTTCTTCCTCCACACCCTCTCCCATTCTTATACCCATTTTGCAAGTGATAAAATAAGGCCTACAGAAGGAACTCCTGAGTTGGAACCTCTTACTAGTTTAGTGACCTTGGAAGAATCACTTACCCTGCCTGGCTCTCAGCTTTCTCACCTGAAACATGGAGACCTGGACAGCTATTTTGCAGGGCTGGGGTAGACCAAGGGTTTCTGAGACTCTGGGCTCAATCCCCAGCACCTGGAAAGAAAGGAAAAAGTAAAACTATTTTGCAGAGTTGTGGAGTACGTTAACACCTAGCCTGGGCCTTGTTTAGGCCTCGGCAGTTACGCGAGCTTTCGCTTTGAAGTGAGTCGCCTGGGGTCATAGAGCTGGTGAGGAGCCGGTGTGTCAGCTCTGCAGGCCAGAGCACTCCCGTCCTGCCACACCAGGGTGACTCACTAGACAGTCACAAAGCAGGAAGGTGGCAGGGAGACGACAAACCCTCTGTCCCACAGGCACGCATTTACACACAGGGAGTGACAGCGATTGTTTCTGTCTCCTTAGCAACCATTCCCTTTTATTCTGAGGACAGCATCTATCTTCCTTGTCTGTGAGATCAGACCATCCGAGGCCTAGGGGTTAATATTCACTTCAAGTGAGGCCAGATTTAAACCTGATATTTTGTTGAGAAAGAAGATTTCTTTCTAATGAGGTTATTAAGAGAGAAGACTAAACTTAGAGCTAAGGGGAAGATTCTTGTCCATTTTGTGGTCTGTGAAAGCAGAGGTGAGAGATAAAAATAATAGATCCCTAATATTATCACTTGATCACCTGGACACAGCTATGCCTGAAGCCAGCAGTCAGCCAGATTTTTCTCTCTTTACCTGATTTCAATCGGGTTTTTGTCCTGAAATCATCAGTACTCACTGACTAATCAAAGGCTTCCCTGACAGTAACACTCCGTACCATAAGCAATATCAGATTGACTCAACAATGTGAGGACTAAGGAAGAAAAAGGCAAGACTAATAAAACTATGAAACAAAATAAGAGCGCTAACAATTGCTGGATGAGTGGGCAAACAAGTCAGCGGGCAGTCCCTCGCCCTTGCCACCCATGAATCCCCTAGATACTTATAAGCTTCATGGTGCTCTTTGCCAGTGTCACGGTGCTCACATAAAATCTGTGTCAGTTCCACATAAATACATCTAGCTGCAATTCTGAGGCACCATTAAGAACACCAGAGGTGGGCTGGGCCTGGTGGTACACGCCTGTAATACTAGTACTTGAGAGGTTGAGGCAGGAGGATCACTGAGAGTTCAAGGCCAGCCTGGACTATATAGTGAGTTTGAGGCCAGTTGAAACTACATAGCAATATCCTGTCTCAAAAAAACAAAAAAAGGAAGAAAAAAACAAAAGAAAACCAGAGTTGGTGAAACATAGAGACTCTGTGTATGTGTGTGTGCATGTGTGCATGTGTGCACGCGCGCGCTTGTCTGTTTTCAGTATGGGGCATTTTACCACTGAGCTACATCATTAGCCCTTTTATTTATTTATTTTTTTGAGATAGGATCTTGCTAATTTGCCCAGGGTCAAACTTGTGACCCTCCTTCTTCACTCTGCTGAATAGTGGGGATCACAGGCATGTGCCAGTGAGCCTACCTGCGAAAATACATAATTGTAATGCATGTGTTTGGATTATTCTTGTTGTTAGACTCCTCTCATGTCCTAATTATTCAATATTTACCATCCCCTTCCATGTGCGAGTCTCCTGAGTTTTGCTAGAACAATCACCATAAGGCCATTCCTGCCACCTCTCACATAGTTAGCATTCCTATGGAGAGAAAACGGCCTCTGCTAGCTGGGTCTCCCTTCTCCAGGAGGCCTCTCCTGTCTCCTGAAAGGCTCTGTGTGACTCTGACGCAGGAGAGTTAAGGCCTAACTCCCTTCCTGAAATGCAAGTTTGTTTCTCCAAAAATCGAAGAATGAATTTTAGGAACGATGGAGGTTTGAGTAGGAAAATTTTATTGAGAGAGAAAGCTTCTGCCTTAAGAGAGATAGAAGGGGGAACCTGGAAAGTGGGTAACCCAGAATTGCTTTTCCCAGGGAAATTTTATGGACCAAAGTCACAAGGTGGGGTGGGTTCAAAAGTAGGGGCCACCAATGAGGTTCAAAAAAGGCAGATGAGCTATAACAATCAAACATGAATTTTTTTTTTTTGATACAGGGTCTTGCTTTGTAGTTCAGGCTGGCTCACAGCTCACTATGTAGCCCAGGCAAGCCTCGAACTCATCAATCCTCCTGTCTCTGCCTCCCGAGTGCTGGGATTACAGGTGTGCACCACCTCGCCCGGCACTGTGGTATGTGGTATTGATGGCTGGTGGGCGTGATGCCCAGCATTGTACGTGGTTACCTGGATCGAACTCAGGGCCTTGCATTTGCGAGGCAGGCGCTGGAACCACTGAACTAAATCTCCACCCTAACAAGAATTTTTTACTCTGACTCTTTTCTGGGGACGTGGGTTAAAGTCTCAGCCCTCCAGCCCAGGAGGTTGGCACCTTCTTTAGAATAGCTGGTGGCTGCCTATTTGGAATATCAATCACAGCTATTCATCCCACATGGGTGAGATAGCTTTTTCTCTGGTATCACTAACCTCCAGGTTGGCTTTTTTTGCTCCCTTCCAAGGGCCAATCCTATCTATCTGCCTACATATGTCTAGCTGGCTTTTCTACTTATAATAACTCGGCAGTTCAGGTCCTGTCTCCCATCTGTGGGCGTGTGGACCACTGAGTCATGACAAGGAATGTCTCCCACAGAACCTCACACCAGAGGAGCCAGACTTCCAGCTAAGCCGGCTGGCAACTTGGCCACCCCTGTGAGAAGCTGGGAGGGCTGATCCCGCAGTGCAGACGGTCACCCCGCGATGACCTCACCTGCCAAACCCGTGACTCACCTTCCAGTCCTCTCCCCACAGCCAAACCTTGCTCATGTGGAATACCTGAGGGGAATACCAGCCTCCTGTGTTTCGTGAAAACGTACAATTGGGAGCTATTTTTAAAAGCATGATGATTTCTTTCAGGTGAAGACAGCAACCCAGGCAGTATCATGAGGCGGGTGCTGGGAGAAGGGTGTGAGAAATCTCCTTTTACAGGAGAGCGGAATGAGAGCGGGGATGGCAAAGATGACTTACCTTCTTTGACTTACACTTTCTTCATCAAGGCGAAATACAGGCAACACAGCATTTACCATTTTAGCTACCGATCTGTGCACACCTCAGTGACAGTAAGTCTACTCACAACGCTGTACAACCTTCATCACTATTCATTCCTACAGCTTATCCGTCACTGCAAAGAGAAATTTTATTTATTTATTTATTTATTTTTTCTTTTTTGAGATGTGGTCTCCCTATGCAGTTCTGGCCAGCCTTACACTCCAGGCCGGTCTTGAACTTGAAGCGATCCTCCCTCCTATCTCAGCCTCCCAAGTGCTAGGATTACAGGTGTGTGCTACTCTGCCTGGTTACAAATACAAATTGTATACAGATCAAACAAAACCTTCCACAGCCCCGGTAATTGTTACACTGCTTCTCTGTCTGTAAGTTTATCTGTTTTAGGTATCTCATCTAAGTGAAATCATATACTCACCCCTTCTTGGAACTGACTTTTTCACTTAGCATCATGTCTTGAAGATTCATCTAGGCTGCTGTCTGTTTCAGTACTTTTTAAATTTTAGACAGGGTCTCACTACATAGTTTTGGCTGGCCTCGATCTTGTAGCAGTACCCCTACCTCGGCTTCTTTTCTTTTTAAGACTAACATCCCACTGGAAGTAGATACTCCATTCTATTTATCCATTTGCTTATTGTGTTGTCTTCACTTGCTGCCTATTAAGTTAGTTTAATTTTTGAGTCCTTCAAGACCATTTGAGTTTTTTTTTTTTTTTTTTTTTTTTTTTTTTTTTTTTTTTTTTTTTTTTTTTTTTTTTTTTTTTTTTTTTTTTTTTTTTTTTTTTTTTTTTTTAGACAGGGTCTCACTTTGTAGTTCAGGCTGGCCCTGAGCTCACTATGTAGCCCAGGCAAACCTTGAACTCAGCAATCCTCCTGTCTCTGCCTCCTGAGTGCTGGGATTACAGGTGTGAGCCACCACACCCAGCACTGTGGTATGTGGTATTGATTGCTCCTGGGTGTGAGTCACCACACCCGATAATGTTGTATGTGGTTAGCAGGATCGAACCAGGGACTTTGTGCTTGCCAGGCAGGCACCGGAACCACTAAGCTCTATCTCTGGCCCAAGACCATTTGTTTCTTTAGCAGTTAGAAAGTCTTCTGTACAAAAACTCTTTGAGTTCTCTGTAAACTGAGTCTAAAATGGCCAATTCCAATTGCTTCCCTCAAGCACTGAGAAAATGGGCCTAGATCCTACGCAAGAAGGTGCCTAACTCTACAAAACATGTTCTCACCTGTTTGCACTATTGGTTTAGGTTTTCCCAATAGAGGAAAATGGAACTCCTAAAATTATAACCTATTTTGAAAGAAATCGCCCAAATGAGTGAAGATTTCTGAGGAGGTTCCTGTGTACCACAGCCCGTCCCCCCCACTCCAGAGCACATCACACGCACACTACAGGTTCACCCCCGGACCGAGACACTCATCTGCTCACTCCTAAGCATAGCCTCACTTTCTCACCCTCAGAGTGAGGGCCAAAGTAGCAGAACCCGCTTCGCTGAGTCTCCAGCGTGATAATCACCGTGCAGGGTATCTAGTACAGCACCTGGCACATAGGGTCAGGCAGGAGATGCCTTAGATTTCCTTCCCTCCGTCCCTCCCTCACTTCCTTCCTCCCTTTTTTCCTGTCTCCCTTCCCTCTTTCTACTGCTAGGATCAAATCCAAGTCCCATGCATGCTAGGCAACTGCTGTCCCACTGAGTACCCCACAACCCCTTATTATTAGGTATTTCTTAGGATAATTTTTGTTCTCATCTTCTTAAGTTACCAACACATAAATACAGGTCGAATGCATGGTCTTAGTGTAGTAAACCAAACATTAATTCCGGGGGAAAACAGCCAAGTGTACCGCGCTGACATCTGAAGGGTGCCTGTGGTGATTTTGCTCCCTAGGTGTTCTCTCCTGAACTGCACAGTCACTGTCCTCGGTGACACGGGGCTCGCACCTACGTCAAGTCACGCTGAGACTCGGTGAGTTCACGCCTGTGCAACTGTTCAAGTGTTCCCTCCACACCTGTGGCCACGGTTATTACAGTCCCCCCGCTTTGCCTGCCTGTGTGTGCTCCATAATCGTTCGCCAAAGTGAACTGAAACAAACATTGCTTCACCAAGAACGCGTGAGACCAACGAATCTTGAAAGAGTCGCAAGAAACCACTCCATGGGGGAGAACAAAAGAGGTGGGAAAATCACCAAACCGCACAGGATGAGAGAGCCAGCGGCGCTGGGTGGCCCTCCGCTGGCGGAGCTGCCCCGTGTCCCCGCTCGGTTCTCAGACCCGGGCCGCGACAGCTTCGGCGCCCTGACCCGCGAGTCGTGGAAACCGGCCAGCGGGGCGGGAGCCGGAACCAGCGGCCAGAACCCAAACAGCCCGCGGCTTCCCGAGTCCCTTCTCGGGGCGCTCGGCCTGGCCAAGGCTGCCAGGATGCCGCGGTCTCCATGGCAACAGGCCGCGCCAACCAGGAGATGCCGCCGAGGCGGTGTCACCCGAGAGGCCGACCCGCCGCCCACGCACGGCGGCGGCCGCAGGAAGCGGGATTCTTCTGGGAAAGCGGCTGACGTCGCGGCCCCGCCGCCCCGGCTCGGGCGGGGCTGATGCAAGAGCCGCGCGCCCGGAGGGAGGTGGCGACCGGGGAGGGGGCCGCGCTCGTCCCGCTGCCTTCCGGCCGCCCCGCCGGCCTCCCTGGGAGGGAGGAGTCGACAGCGCCGGGAGGCTCCCCCGGGAGGCCCCGTGGTGTGCGTGGGAGTGCATGTGTGCGTGTGCATGTGCGTGCGGCTGTGCATGTGTGCGGGCGCGTGGGGGAGGTCACGTGCCCAAGCCAAATCCTGGTCTGCTCTTTCCAGCCTGGCACTCGCGTCCGAGCCTCCCAACTTGGCCGGTTTGGGCCGACGTGCAGGGCTCTCACGGCTCCCTGCCGCTCCCTAGGGACGGCCTGGGCGGCCGCGATACCTGTGTCAGCCGGTGCCAAGGAAACCGCCCAGATCACGAGGGAACCTGCTGTCTGCACGGCGAGGCGGAGCACGGCCTCCTAAGGTGGAAGTGCTCCGGCCCGGGCTGGTCTCTATCGCCCTCTGCTGGGAAAACAAGAAAATTGATTGCTTTAAATTCCGGCGGGGCTCTCCCAGAAATTTGGGGACAGGTGGGGAAGTGGGGTGAGGCTCTGGGCAGGAATGTTAGGGATCACTGTCCTCATAAAACAAGGAAACTGAGGCTCAGAGAGGATGGAGAATTTATCCATACTGCCCAGCTACTCTCGGGCAAGATTTGCATTGGCGGCAGCAGTTTGGAAGTGAACAGCGGAGGGGGGTAGTCGCTGCTTCTCCCTGAGGGCGCCCCTTCATCCGCTGCCTCCTCCGTGAGGCCTCCGCCGTGCACAGTGTGACGAGGACCCTCTTTCAGCGGCTCTGCGAAGTCGAAACTATTTTCAAACAATACTAAGACACTATTTTCTTTTTTCATTCTTTTTCCTCCAAGCATGTATGTGGGAAATTTTAAAAGACCGTATGACATGTGTTGCTACAATAGGCTAAATATAGAGGCAAGTGTAAGAATTCAGCCCTCTTCTATTGAGGAAAGAACTTTACAGTAATGTCAAATGATGTCGTGTTCTCATTCATGATTTTTGTTTTAGAAAATAGAGCCATTTTTAAAAAGCATTACATATGTTAATATGCAGTGAGTTTATTTTTGAGCAAATTATATATTTTTTAAGTGAGTAATTTTAATTTCTTTCCCTTTTTTCAGGCACGATCTCATTGTGTAGGTCAGTCTGGCCTTGAACTCACCGTGTAGTACAGACTGGCCTCAGACTCGTGGCAATCCTCCTGCCTCAGCCTCCCCAGGGCTGTGATCACAGGTGTGCACCCCCATGCCTGGCTAGTTTTAATCACTAATATGGCCAATACTAATATCAGTAACCCACCTCAACACAGCTCAGTAGATCTGTTACTTTTTTTTTTTTTTTTTTTGGAGATGGTCTCGCTATGTTGTTCAGACTGGCCCTGAGCTCACTATTTAGTTTAGGCAAGCCTCACACTCAGCAATCCTTCTGCCTCTGCCTCCCAAATGCTGGGATTATGGGCGTAAGTCACCATGCCCGGTATTGTTGTATGTGGTTACCAGGATTGAACCAGGGACTTGCACTTGCTAGGCAGGTGCTGGAACCACTGAGCTAAATCTCTGGCCCTCATTTCTACTGTTTTTAATAAAATTATTTTTATTTTGAATGTGCTTACGAGTAGATTGAGGATCTTGTTAAAATGCAGAAGTGAGGCCAACTCTTCGTTTGGTGGGGAGGCCTAGGTATTGAACTCAGGGAGCACTGAGGTATATCAATACCCAGTCATTTTAATGCATTTATTTATTTTTATTTTGAAGTAAGATCTTATGAAGTTTCCCAGGCTGGCCTACAGCCTGTAGATCCTCCTACCTCAGCCTTCTGAGTAGCTGTGATAAAAGCTTCATGCTGTGGGCCGGAGGATTAGCTCAGTGGTTCCGGCGCCTGCCTTGCAAGCGCAAGGTCCTGAGTTCAATCCCTGGAAACCACATACAATGCTGAGCGTGGAGACTCAGGCCCACCAGCAATCAATACCACATACCACAGTGCCAGGCGTGGTGGCTCACGCCTGTAATCCCAGCACTCGGGAGGCAGAGTCAGGAGGATTGCTGAGTTCGAAGTTTGCCTAGGCTACATAGTGAGCTCAGAGCCAGCCCGAAGTACAAAGTGAGACCCTGTCTCAAACAAACAAAACAAAACAAAAAAGTTTCATGCTGCAATTGCATCTGGCAAACTCTGTGCTTCTAACAAGTCACCAAGCAATGCTGATGGTCTGGAATCCATGTTTTTGGATCCACAGAGCTAGACTTTAGTCTGACCTGGAGATGGACTTGCTTGGGACCTCAGGAGGCCATGCACACAATTAGAACCAGTTCCTCTCTGCTTGGGGCTACGGCTGCTGGAACAAATTGAGGGTCAGCCAATTCACAGCACATTGGGAGAGTAAGAAAATGATGAGGGACTTGGAGCTACATTGCTGAAAGCTATTCATAAAATAGGTTACCATTCTAAAAATCGACTGGAGTCATTCTTGAATGTCAAAGCACAGAGTGGATAGTTATATGGTGGGAATTTCAGCTGTGATGAAAAAAACCTTTACAGGGGGTGAGTTAGGGGATTTCTAAACATGCCATGTAATATTTTTGCTCTGGGTGGAAAATGTATTTAAAACCAAACTATTTGTAACTGCTTATGCTATCTAAACTGGGGTGCTAGTATGATTTACATCAGTGGAAAGATGAATCTCTGCCCTGGGTCTTTCCACTTACAGAAGGGAAGAAAGAAGACTGACGCTGCAGAAGAGAGATTACCAGATCCTGCAGAAGCGAGAGGACACACATCACAGAGCCCGCCATGCTTCGGAGAACAGATGCCCTCTTGCTTAAGGAAGGGGGTGGCCATGAGTCGGCTTTAACTTGGTGCCAGTTGTTTGGCTGAGAACCTCATGTTGTCCAGTGTTCGCTCCTCCTCCTCTTCTCTTCCTCCTTTCCTCCTCTTCCTCTTCTTCACACCTCCTTGCAGTACTGGGGACTGAACTCAAAACCTTCACACTGAGCTATATCTCTAATCCTTTCTATTGTTTTATTTTGAGATAGGTCTCATTAAGCCATTGAATTAACCAGTCTGGACTCAAACTGGCAATTCTCCTGCCTCAGCCTCCCAGTGTGGGAGTACAGGAATGTACCACCATATTTTGCCAATCTTTCAGTTTTTTTTTTGTTTTTTGTTTTTTTTTTGAGACAGGGTCTCACTGCAGTTCAGGCTGGCCCTGAGCTCACTATGGTGCCCAGGCAAGCCGCCGCGAACTCAGCAATCCTCCTGTCTCTGCCTCCCAAATGCTGGGATTACAGGCGTGAGCCACCACGCCCGGCATTGTGGTATGCGGTGTTGATTGTGGGTGGGCGTGAGTCTCCATGCCCAGCATTATATGTGGTTTCCGGGGATTGAACTCAGGACCTTGCGCTTGCGAGGCAGGCGCCGGAACCACTGAGCTAACCCTCCGGCCCAATCTTTCAGTTTTTTGAAAGACATCTGAAATCAAAGTTACATGTAAAACATATTCAGTTTTTTTGTTTTTTGTTTTTTTTTTTTGGAGACAGGGTCTCGCTTTGTAGTTCAGGCTGGCCCTGAGCTCACCATGGTGCCCAGGCAAGCTGCCGCGAACTCAGCAATCCTCCTGTCCCTGCCTCCCGAGTGCTGGGATGACAGGCGTGAGCCACCACGCCCGGCATTGTGGTATGCGGTGTTGATTGCTGGTGGGCGTGAG
>PVIC010046243.1:0-14323 GCA_004025085.1 Thryonomys swinderianus
TCTTCACTCCCTCCCTCTCTCTTGCTCACTGCAGAATTCTTACTTGAGCCTAGGAGGTATTAATCTAGTTCAAAAGTTCTGGAAGTTAAATGCAAGATGACGAGGAAATTTAATCTTTAGTGTCATGATTTTCATAAAGGTATTCCTATGAATACACCTTATGTCCCCCGGCTCAAATATCCTCTGCTTTCTCAAGACAGAAGACTTCTAACTGGAAACACACTCAAAGAGGGAAATGGGAACGCGATCTAGGTATTTAACTGCTTCTTAAAAGATTTCACCTATTTCCTCTTCATTTAAGTGCTCGTCCCCTTCATTCCCAGCTTCAAAGGCGTGGGGTACAGACAGTTTCTATGCATTTTCAAGATTCTATGATTCATACAGAATTTTTAAAAATATTGATTACTTTTACTATGTATATAAGCCCATTACATGCATATAACCTATTTTTTTCATACAGAATTCTTATAGCATTCTTTACTGCTAGTTTAGGAATATGTTAAGGTTTGTTAAATCATTTGCTTTGCTGGGGATTGTGTCATACATCTGTAATCACAGCACTTGGGAGACTGGGGCAGAAGCATTGCTTGGAGTTCAAGGCCAGTCTGGGCTGCATAGCAAGACCCTGCCTAAAAAAAAAAAAACAAAACCTGCCCACCCAAAATTTTCATGGGATTTCAGGAAGAAGTAAAAGTGGAGCATGTTTTCAATGACTATATTAGGTTGGAAAGTGCTCTTCCATTCTGTAACGCCGGGTTTGGGTTTTTTGTTTTGGGAACACTCTCCTCGCCTCCAGATTTCCTGATGAACAGCTTGTTCAGCACAACTGGTGCACATGTCCTTGACTACTTCATAAACACTGCCATTGTCCCCCGACACAATTTCAGGGCAAGCTGCTCCTGTGTTTTAATCTCTGCCTTTGGGCACAGATAAGGGAGATTTTGAAGCCCGGCCCAGCTTTGATGTCTCTCACTGCAGACGGAGAAAACAACACCGAGTTTCTACAGATACTGTGGCCATTCACTGATCATGTAGGACCCGAATTCAGGGTCGTGCGCACACACACGTTGTGAGCATTCAATAGCTGACATTCCTCACGACTCCTTACAGCTGAATCCTTCACCACATCTTGCGCTAGGGGATCCAAAGGCCATAAAAACTCGACTTTTGGTTGAAACGCATTTGTGTTATCTGTTATGGCGACAGCTGTCACGGGGCAAATGTGAACGTTACAGAGTTTGAGTCCTCCGGGGGTCGGGTCAGCACCACCCACCCAACAATGGAAAATACGAACAGAAGGAGGCGTTAAGAAGGGGTGCGCAGGAGTTTGAGGTCCCAGGCACTTGGGAATCATTTCTGGTCAAAAGCGCGCGCGTGTGCCCGGGAGGACCCCAGCGGCTGAGGAGCCCGAGCTGGCCCTACCCGGCTGCGCCCTTCCTCGGGGACCCACCAATCCCCGGACGCCGAGCCCCTCTTGACGGATGTCACAGCCCTAGTGGCGGCGCCCACCGCCACCGCCACACTTACCGGGAAGGCAACGCGGCCGCCAGCGTCCAACCGCGCACACTCTTCAAGGAGCGAACTCGCACGCTCGAAGCAACCGCCTCGCCTGGCCCCGTCAGCGCAGGCCTAACTGCGCGCGCGCGCGCAGGCCACGCCCCCGCGGCTCGCGGGCGCGCCGCGGGGCACGCTGGGAGCGGGAGTCCTCAACCCGCCTTGCGGGATCCGCTTCCCGCCCGGGGACCTGACGTCAGCTGGCGGCGGAGGCGCGAGCCTGAGCAGGGCGGGGGAGCCGGTTGCCCTTCGTAGCGCGCGCTTAGCTCTGCTTCTCCCCGTGCCGTCGCAGCCAGTCTCTTCTAAATTCTTCGGATCGGAAGACACGGAAGTCACCTCCGATCAGTCTCATCTCACACTGCACAATCGCGGGATCTGTTGACAAATGCACACAATCCCGCCGCTTCTCCCGCTTGTCCCAGGGTAGGCCAACCCTTGGGAGGGTCTTTGCTTGACTATTCGAAAAGCCCTGTAAACTGTAATCCAGCCCTTGGAAGCTGCGGGGGCAGGATTGCGCCAGTGCAAGGCCAGTTTGGGCTAGTGATGCTTGCCTACAAACAAACAGCTACTCCAATGGTGCCTGCCCACGTCCCTACCTCTTCTCTGTGTCAAGTGGACGCCGTGGCAATGAGGTCCTTCCACTCAAAACCTTTTGACGGTTTCCCTACCACCTCCAAAGTAAAAAGCCTCGGATTTCCTACTGTTGCATTCCCGTGGCTCCTTTAGCTGTAGGTAGCCCGGTCTCTGGGCCACTAGAAATTTTGCCCAGACTTTTCCTGGTCCGCAGCCGCCCTCATTTCCTTTCCTTAACTGGCGTTCCATTTTACCCCCTCAGAGAGGCCTTCTCTGATTGCCTTCTCACATCTTCTGTCCTATTGCCATGGTTACCTAAGACTATGATGATCTGTCTCTTTTTCATTAGGCTGTAAACCTCCTCACGAAGACAGCGGAATGAGTATGTGCAATGGTAAATCTCCTGTGTAGGACGGAATGCCAGTGTCTTAGTTATTTTCTTCCTTCCTGGGACCGAACACCAGAGGACCACAACTTAAGGAAGAGCAGGATTACTTTGGCTCCCAAGGTGTGGAATTTTCAGTCCATAGTCAGCTGTTTCAAAGGCAGGTTGGCAGCAGAGGTGAAATAGCTCATGACATGAACAGTAGGAAGCAGCAAAAGAGATGGAGGAAAGAGATATTCTTCTAGGCCACACTTCCTACCTTGACCTCCCAACATCACATTTAGCAATAAACTCATCAATACACTGATCTAATCCACTGCTGAGTAGCACATCCCATGACCCAACAAAACTGATGTCAAACTGTCCTCCAGAATTCTAAAAGAATACATTTGAGCTATTTTAGTCCACCAAGTTTGTGGTAGTTTCTCATAGTGGCAATAGGACTGTAATGTGAAAGGTTTATGGGCCAATATTTCAATTTCATGTAAGTTTCACATGACTAAAATATTACTCGGAATTTTTTACCACCTAGAAATGTAAAATTCATTCTTAACTTGGAGGATATATACAAACAGGTGATGTGGTAGCCAGGCTGTGGTTCGAAATAACTCAAAACAAATATCACAATTAAGTCAGCCAGGCATTAAAACAGTAATATGTAATGATTGTGGTGTTTTTATGTGCCAAAATTAGAATACTAGTAATATAGTCCACTGTGGAATAATGTAGTAAAAACAGCAAAATAAAATAAAATCTGGACATGTAAATAGATATCTAAAATCATTTAAAATTTTAATGTCATTACTCCTTAGAAGCCATAAGAAATTAATATTAGAGTATTTAAATATTAGAGTATTTAGCTCAGTGGTTCTGGAATCTGCCTCGCAAGCGCAATGTCCCAAATTCGATCCCCAGAACCACATACCACAGTGCTGAGCGTGGTGGCTCACGCCTGTAATCCCAGCACTTGGGAGGCAGAGGCAGGAGGATTGATGTGAATTCGAGGCCAGCCTGGGCTACATAGTGAGCTCAGAGCCAGCCGGAACTACAAAGTGAAACCTTGTCTCAAAAAACTTAAAAAAACAAAGCATATTTAATATTTTAACAGTAATTTGTATGCTTAAATTATAGTACATATTTAATATAACAATAAAAAATCTAATGTATTCACTACCACCCACCCTGTCTTGTTTTTATCACAATCCATAATTACCTTGTTTTTTATTATTTGTCTGCATTCTTTATTCCAGAAGGAATAGCAACTAATCACTGCCATATCTTTAGACTTCAGTTTAGCTAACACGTTAGGTACTCAGTAAATATCTCTGGAATGAGTTCTTATTTGTGATAAATTTTGTTGGGCAATGGTGCCTAATTGTATGGTCAAACATTATTCTGAACATTTTTATGAGGATGAGATGAATACATAAACTGATGAACTTGGAGTAAAGCAAAGTGCTTTCTATAGTATGGGTCAGCTTGGTCTAATCAGTTGAAGAATTGATTAATCATAAAAACACAATTCTCCTGTAACAGGAAGGTTTCTATAAATATTCTACTCCATAGTAGGATCCTTTATCTCACTTTTCTTTCCTCCTTCTCCTGTACCATTGTTTAATTTTTCAAACTTTTCTTTTTGTCTCTCCCATTTCCAGTGTCCTATATGTTTATGAAGTATAACCATTAAGCGAGGCAGGGGTTCAGTGGGAATCTCCGAAAAGCTATCTCTGGTCTCCTTCTGCACTGGAAACTTGTGGTAGAATGTGTGCTGTCTTTGTTTCACCGTTGTCATGTGAAGTTTGCAAGGACAAATGAAGTGGTAAGTGAGTCCCATCCACTGTCTGTTCATTGGGAGGAAGGAGATAAGGGAATGTACTGTTGCTTCAGCAGCCAAAGCTCTCTCCTGAGGATGGTGGGGCCTCTTGTGTCGCCACTGCCTCGGCCCCAGTACCACCACCGTCCCCACAGTCAGGGAGCATCTCTGCCCTTGTGCCGGGAGCACCTAGCTTTGGAAGTGACAGTCCACTGAGTACAGTCTTCCTGAGAAACTCTCCCAGCAACATTCTAGGCCTGGTCATGTGGGCTCTGAAAACATGCTTGTTGTGTAGCTGAATTTCAAAGTCCCAGTTATACGTATGGTGGCGTTGCTACCCGTTACTCCCCAGCGTGGATGGCTGAGAGCAGGAGACAGCAAGTCCGCACTGCTGCGTCTGCAAGGCTTCCCTGCGCCTCCTGAGCTGCAGTGCTTTTTTTAGGTAAGCACGACCCAAGAGGTCCAGTGGGTCTCGGTTTCCACAGCACCAGGAGCCCAACCCTGGTTGTGACCCGGACCCTGGGGTACAGAAATGTCTGCTCTGCCTCTGTATGTGAAACTGGAAGCTTGCACACGAACACCTGGGTGCTGGGGCTGGGATTAAACAACAGCACACATTCACTTTATCACATGAAATTTTCATTTAAGAAAGTCTGAATAGCTAACTATTTGCTCATGTTGAACTCTATTAGTGGTGGTCTAATGATCACATTTAGTGTATATTTGTGGGATGTCAATATTTGGTTTGTCTTAAGGTTTGTGCTACAGTGTAGATTTCTTTTCTACGGTTACAAGGGCCATAATATTGGGTCTTCTTGTGTAACAACATCCAGTTTTTCTCAGATTCACACCTGTGTTTATAACAGCACAATTCACAATGGCTATGTTTTGGAAATGGCCTATAAGTCCATCAACAGATGAATGGATAAAGAAAATATGGGGTTTATTTGCATCCAGAGTACATTATCATCCAGAATGATAAATTTGAGTCATTTGTATGAAAATGCATATACCTTGAGACTATAATGTTAAATGAAATAAACCAGACATAAATATAAATACCTCATGGTTTCTCTCATATAAAAGATCTACATTATAAATGAAAAGCAAAATAAATGATAGATAATAGAAAAAAAAGAAATGTAAATTATCCATAACTTTTGGGTTAGTAAATTCACCAGAAAGTTTTGGAAGAGATGAGAATTAGGAAGAAGGCAATGGAGATGATGAACTAACTATTATGGTCTGGAACACTGATGGATATCTCCATGTTTATATATTCAAGAGAATGTGTACAGGCCTGCATATTAATGTATTAATGATGGTTCTGCTGAGAAGAGGATAGGGCTTCGAAAGAGTTGTCTTTCTGGGCCAGAGATTTAGCTCAGTGATTCCAGCACCTGCCTGGCAAGCGCAAGGTGCCTGTCCCACCAGCAATCAGTACCCACACACCACAGTCCTGGGCATGGTATCTCACACCTGTGATCCCTAGCACTCAGGAGGCAGAGGCAGGAGGATTGCTGAGTCCAAGGCTTGCATGAGCTACATAGTGAGCTCAAGGCCAATTTGAACTACAAAGCAAGAGCCTGTCCAAAAAGAAAAAAAAAAAAGAGTTGTCTTTCTAAATTACTTCTGTTATTTATTAAAAGTAAATTACTTTATACTTTATATTGTGAAATAATTGCATCTCTGGAAGGAAGTTACCGAAGTGTGTCCAAAAGCCCATTGTAGTCTGTACTGGGACCCCCCCCACCAAGGGTAGCAATCTAGCATAACTACAAGAGAATCAGAAACAAGATGCCAGTGTGGGGCACAGAGCTTGCTCGAGTATCGGCAGCTACACATGCCCTCGACTCCAGTGGGTTTAGCTGTACTTTGTACATATTCATTTAATCACCACTGCAACCCGAGACAAGAATAATCCAGCACCACGAGTGTCCCACAAGCTTCTCCTTACAGCCTCACCACTCCTCTGTCCCTCTATAACATTTATTTTTTTCCATGAAATCACCAGAATGCAGTGATCTACTGTGGAGGAAGACGTGCGAATCTTTCAGTCCAGCTTCTCAGGCTCTAGTCTAGAGATCAGACTGCAAGTCAAGCTTTCTAATCCAGACCTTGGTAGATACTTGCAGAGGGAGGTGTCACTTTCTCATTAGCAGATCACAGACTCCAAGTTCAACGGCTCTAGTCAGTCCCGAATTCCTCACGGGACTCTCATCGCTCCTCATTTGGAGTTAAAAGGTTGATAACACAAGCAGGGCTGATTAGGAACCCCATCCTGTCAACACCTGCTTTCCTCTATTTTTACCACCGAGGGCCCTGTTCTTTACAAGAATTCCTGCCAGGTTAAGGTGTCTGTCCCCTGAGGCCCAGAGAACACACAGGCTGCCTGTGGCTGCGATGGACTGAAATAGCACCTCTCGGCAGGAAGGGAATAGAGGGTTGTATAATGAAGGCCTATGTCCCAGGAATTTCAACACTTCCTATATTTGGGGAAGAATTCCTAAGGCTTTATCAGGGTCACACGGTGAAAGAAGTAGCGCTTCTGGTCACTTAGCTGCTGAGGGTTGCCTGCTAGATAATGAAGACTGCCTTTTTGCTGATGTTAGAAATACTATGTTTCCCCTTTTACCACTGATCCTGTGAGAGTGATCTTTGGCTGTGGTGTGTGCTAGAGACACTGTTGCATTTATTTTATATGTGCATAGTCCGCTGTCCTGGCTCCAACCGTGGATCTCGGACAGCTTTCCCCAGCACCTGTGCTTCTGTATCCTGAACTGAGTTTCCACATGGACAAAGGTCTGGTTATCAGTGTTCTGCAATTGTTCTGTCCCCTCCCACCCCCGCCTTACATACTGCAGCTGTATAACAGGATCTTGCAATTCCTTCTTCCTCGAGTCATTTTTTGGAGACTGCAGAACCTAGACGTTTTTTTAGAAAAATTTCAAGTTTCACAGAAACAGGGATAGAGCATATTTTGATCGGGATTACGCTGACTCTATGTACTATACCATATGGGGATATTTGATATCTTTAACACTGTTTTGTTAATTTATGGACATATAATATCTTTAGATTTAATTAGGTTAAGTTTTCAAACTTTTCAGTGTGAAAGTCCATTTCTGTTCATTAAATCCTTAAGTAATGAGTGATTTTCAAAGCTATTAAATATTTTGCATTTTTATTTCATTCTCCATTACTAGGTGGTATGTTGAAGTATAATTATACTTTATCTGCTGGTGCTGTATCTAATGCTAATTTTTTTGGTTAGTTCCAACAATTTACCTATGGATTTGTTTGGATTTTCTGTGTATTGAGGGTCAATACACAATATCAGCTGCCTTTCATGACAGTTTTATTTTTAAATTGTTTTTTTTTTTTTTTTTGAGACAGGGTCTCGCTTTGTAGTGCAGGCTGGCCCTGAGCTCACTATGGAGCCCAGGCAAGCCTGGAACTCAGCGATCCTCCTGCCTCTGCCTCCGAGTGCTGGGATGACAGGCGGGAGCCACCATGCCCGGCACTGTATGTGGACCACTGAGCTAAATCTCTGGCCCATTTTTAAATTCTTTACTATTGGTTTCCTAAACCTACAGTGTGCGAGTTTAGATCTGCACCAGGCACTGTGCTGAGTGCTTATGATGGAGAGAATCCTTATATTGTTCTTAATTGCAAAGGAAATGGTTTTAGGAGATGGACTGAGGAGTGGGCCCCGAAGATACCTTAACTGGATACCTGTGTTTGTATTTCATTGCAAATACAATTAAAATTCTTGAGAATGGGCTCTGAATCCAGTGATGTGTCCCTCCGAGAAAAACACAGACAGCAAGACCATGTGTTGCCAGTCAGGGACTGAGGGACAAGTCGACAGAGCAGGAGACTCTGAGAAGTGCCATCAGCCACCAACAGTTGGAAAGAAGGCCGTGGAAGGGGTTCTCACTTGGCACGTCCAGAAGGGGTCAACACTGCCACGACCTCGACGTCAGACTTCTGGCTCCAGAACGGGGAGAGATTCAATTCTGCTGTCTTAAGTCACCAACTTTGGGTATTTGCTAAGGCAGCTCAAAGAAACTCATATAGGAGATACAGAGGATGTTGGCTTAGTGATCTTGCGCTAAAGAAAGATTTTTTTCTAAAATGTATTTTAAATCAATAATTTAATTTTGAAATTGTAGATCTGCAAGCAATTGTATTATTTACAGATTGGAGATCTATAACCTCTATAACCCAGGAATTCAGTTTCTAAGCAATCGTAGCCAAGAAACTCGAATAAGAATGTCCAGTCATTGATTGAAGGTGTCAAGAATGGGCACAACCCCTGTATCCATCAACAATGGAATAGTAAAAGGAAGTGATCGTATTTATGTGGTGAAGTATTGTCAACCTACAAAAATGCACTTATAGATAAGTACAACAACAAAAATACATCTGAAACCAGGTAGGGTGGGACATTCTTGCAATCCCAGGCCTCCGGGAGACTGAAGGAAGTTCCAGCTCAGCCTGGGCAATACAGACTTCACAAGACCCTGTCTCAAAATAAAAGGAAGGACCGAGGATGGAGCTCAGTGTGAAGGCTCCGGGTTCGATGTGACAGCTCTGATGCTAGTGTTGGCCTGGGCTGGGGCTGGGAGCTGGGGCATAAAGGACAGTGCAATGGCGCCAGCAACGCTCCACTCTGAGCCCCAGGGCAAGTGTCAGAGAAAGATGAACAATTATTCAAGTAGTCAAAGGGCATTTCCACTGTGGTGATGATGGAAAAGAAACCTCAGGGCAGACCGAGACTCAATTTCAAATGCACATGGCCCGGTGGAGATGTGAAGCCAACCAGCGGGGCAGGGGGAATGGCACAGAGTATCATGGGAGGCAGGAGGGCACGGGAGAGTCTCGCTAAAGAGACAGCAGGATTCCGGCTGAGAGCGGCCAGGGTGACGAGCTGTCCCCTGGGGTGATTCAAGAAGAGCTGCCTGACCTGATGTGGTGAGTGATTAGATGCAGGTTTTTTGTTAAACTCACTTAGCAGGATTCCAGCCAAAACAGGATTTTACACGTATACAGATAGCCCTAGGGGAAAGTTCAGGAGCCTGACCAAAGTGTGGTCAAGTGAAGAACTGTTGTGCATGGTAACATGGATGTTTTCTTAGAATCACTTTTAAAGTGTAAACCGTTTCATATTCTTACCTGTAGACAATTTTCAAACATTTTTTTTTTTGAGACAGGGTCTTGCTTTGTAGTTCAGGCTGGCCCTGAGCTCACTATGGAGCCCAGGCAAGCCTTGAACTCAGCAATCCTCCTGCCTCTGCCTCCTGAGTGCTGGGATGACAGGCGTGAGCCACCACGTGTGGCTTAAAACAATTTTTAAAAGATTAGCTGGAAGATGATGAAGAAACTAGTTGGTAGAACAATTTTGCAAGGAATTATATATGGTTCAGTGTTAGAATTTTTAGTTCCTTTTGAGTTCTTTTAACTTCATTTCAAAGCGATTTTCATCCATTCATCACCCACCTAACATCTGTTAGCCTTTTAGCTGCAGGCACACTGTTAGGCGCCCGAAATACTGGGAAGAAAAGCACGGCGGTCTAGTTGCTAAAATACAGTGAGGAAGAGAGACAAGCTATAGACAGCTTGGGACACACGGAACATAAAGGGGAACACGGGTCACAGGAATGCAGCGGGGAGGTTGGAGGAGGTGTGAGCACTGCAGGACGTGTCTGCGCTGGGGGAGGGCAGCTACGGCAGCCCAGAGGCAACCCAGACAGAGGGAAGAGCAAATTCAGGGGCAGAGAGGAGACAGGCACAGGCCGACGGTGATGAGTTTGGCTTCAGCTGACCTCCGGGCTCACGTCAGGAAGTCGTGAGACATTTCACGCCAGACAGAGGCCGAGGCCTCTGAGGACGGGTTAGTTGGAATTAAGTGGATTTGGCTGTGACTTAGGAAATATGCCAAATACCAGTGGCTGAAAGGAGATGGGAGGGTTGCTTGGTACTAAAAATGAAGGCGGGGAAGGTCGTGGGCAGGCTCAACCAAGGGATCAAAATCCTTCTCTTGCCGGGCGTGGTGGCTCACGCCTGTCATCCCAGCCCTCGGGAGGCAGAGGCAGGAGGATTGCTGAGTTCGTGGCGGCTTGCCTGGGCTCCACAGTGAGCTCAGGGCCAGCCTGAACTACAAAGCGAGACCCTGTCTCAAAAAAAAAATGTCCTTCTCTTTTTTTGCTCCAGGGTCCAAATACAGCTGATAATCTGCGCAACGCAGCTTTTAAAATAAATGTGATTTTATTATAAAATTCCAAAAATGTGCTTTCCAGGACAGTCATGGGAATACTGCAAAGCGGAAACATTTTCATAATGCAAACGATCTCATCGATTTGACATCGTCTGTATAAGGAATACTTGAAAAATAGTCTTCTTGTCAGCTAAGAAGAGTCTTCAGAGCACCATGATTTGAATGGAAGGTATTTTGCATGTCAGAGTTCATCTTTGGTCTGCAATTAAGAAGCAAAGTATTTAGAGGCATCAGGAAGTCTATGAATTCACAAAGCTTACCTGAGTCTATTTTTTTTTTTTGAGACAGGGTCTCGCTTTGTAGTTCAGGCTGGCTCTGAGCTCACTATGTAGCCCAGGCAAGCCTCGAACTCAGCAATCCACCTGTCTCTGCCTCCTGAGTGCTGGGATTACAGGCGTGAGCCACAGCGCCCGGCCTGAGTCTATTATTTTTGACTGAAGAGGAGAGGAGGAAAAAAAGTCAAATTGTTAGCAAATGCTTCAGGAGTCAAACTTATTGCTAGAGGATCACAAATCCCCACTGGTAAAATCTAGCTGCTTCACAGGCTATCAACAGGAAAGTCAAACAGCCCAAGTTCCCAACACTGTCAGCTGAGGGCTGGAGTCACAAAGACCGTGAAATGAACAAAGCTACGATTCTGTCCCTTCAGGGGAAGATACTGACTTGGCAACTCCTCTGAGTCACTTAGATAACATTACCGAAAAAACAGGAATGCAGAAAGAGCGCTGCACAGACTCAAGCGCCAAAGTAAAACGTACTGTGATACCAAGTCAGGAAGCTGGTGAGGGGTATCTCTTGATATGCAGTTCCTGTTTCTTCTCTGTCTGGGAGCGATCTGACAGCCCAGCGGCCAGAAGAGGTACCACTGACGATGTACCACGCAGGCCGGGTATGGGTTGATCAGTTGTCCAAAAAAAGACAGAGATACTCAAAACAACCAAAATCCTGACCTGCAGCGTGTGCTGCCTGTTATGGTGCAAACACGTCCACTGGGCTGTTCCCAAGCTACCTAAACCTTAACTGATGTATAGAACGCCTCGCTGTTTAACTGATAAACTGGTTCTGTCATGGGGGCCTGTGCTTTCCTCCCTCCTTTTGAGTGTTCTTCAGCAGAGCCAAGTCTGTTTCTCATCTTTGGTCCTAACACACCATTTAGGGTTTACTCATCCAGAAACATGGGATTTAATGTTGCTTAAAATCATGTCAAGCAGTATATTTACACACACACACACACACACCCACACAAGCACACACACCCACACAAGCACACATACACAGCTCAGTTTATAAATGTGTATTCCTTTAAGCAAACTATAGTTAAAATACTACCCTGCCACACTGTATCTCCACTCACAAATACACACCCACTCTGACCAGGACAGACCGGTTTTCACTTCGCTCACTGATTCTGAGCTGAATTCTTCTTTGGCCTCAGGTTTTTGCTAACCACAAAATAAAGAAATGACTGTACAGTGCTGAAGGTCTTTGTTAGCCTTACAAGCACCAAGGCGAATCTCCCCGGTACAGAAGAAGACATGAGGTGGTAGCACCAGGGCTCGCCCTGGAATCTGAGAATGTGGACACTCTTACTTGTATATTTTTTTTATCTGTGTACTGAGATGTTGAAAATATCTCCGGGGGAGGTGAATACTTTTCAACTACAAACATCTCTTCGAAGACGACATGATCTGAATTTACACGTGAAAAAAGGCTTCTTTCAGCTTTGCCCAGGGGCTGCTGTCTTCTCAGCAAACTACTTTTCAGCACCGTGTGTTGGGCACTGTTATTCTCTACCACCTGCATCTCTGTGAGCCGGAGCTGCTCGAGTCCTCTGCAGGGACTCACACTCGTGGTCTGACTGAATGACCAGAAGACGGGATGCCTCGTGCTCACCCTGATGAGTCAGTTCTGTTACCTTTCTCCTGTGGCACGAGCAGGGGAAGAGGTCGTCCTCCGTCTGCGGTTCTACCCTCTTCATGCCCTCACGGACCTGGGGCTCACTCACCTGCAGGCTGGCATATTCCTAGAAAGCCACAAAAGAGAAGGATTCTTTCTGCAAGACCTGAGGTGCATTTCCAATGACACATACTGGAATTCACAGGCCCAGAGTCACGGAACTCACTGTGAGAAGTTATGAGGTGCAAAGTCCTCTCTAAACTCCCCCATAAACACCCAGCGGCAGAGTCTGAGTCCAGGTTGTTCTTTGACTCTGTCTCCCCCCAACAGACTTTTTATTACTCTGTCCTAAACTTACATGGCTGCTTTTCTTTGTGTATTTCTTTTACTACCTTCTGCTTTATAATGAAAATCATTTTGCACATGATCTTCCCCATGGTGAGAATTTGAGGACAGAGACTATTTCTGCCTTCTCTGCCACGGCTTACAGAAACCTCGGTAATCACTTCTTTTACTATGTCCTTGGTCTGAGATGGCCACTGAGAGCTGAAAAGTAGCTACATAAACGAATACTAACCAGCGGCTCTTTAGACAGCTACACAGTAAATCTAGTTCATTCATTTACAGTTAACGGTCATCATCTCCTAGGGAAGGTCACAAAATTGGGGGGCCCAGTACAGACCTGAAGTGGACCAGCTCTGCCTAATGCATGGAGCTCACTATCTAATTCTGAGACAAACATTTTCATCTAGCTCTACTAGTATGATAAGCAAATAACTCATTTCCTGTTGGGCTTTTTAAAACAAAAACCTTTACAATGTCAGGTATACTCTGATTACAAGTGCTAAGTGCTGTGTCCATGAAGATAGTTTTCAAGGAAAATTTGCGGTCAGAAAAGAGGCCCAAACGTATACCGCATTGTTTTCACATATACAAACAAAAGCAAAAACCAGACACAAAGCAAAACAAAAGCTAAGGCACCAGCAGTAAAACAGGAAGACATAAATCCTGTCACTTTGTAGGATGGGAGGCCAATTCTCTAATCAGATATAACATTATTAACTGATTGTCTAATCAGATTAACATTATTATATCTGATTCAAATCCTTTTCATTTGATATTATAATATTCTCCATCAGCTAATCTTTGGTTTTTAATTACTTCTCAGTACTATACCAAAGAGGTATAAGCATCTCCTTATACTTGTACAAGTCCTCCCTACTTCCAGAAATTGTGAAGTGAAACATTATTATTTTTTTTCTCTTGACAAAACATATGCATCATTTGAGGGAAATGGGTAAATTGTTGAATTTAATTAAGTATTAAATTATATCCGTTATTTTGTATATTAGTGAAACTATTATTTAACAGAATTATATGACAGTTTCTTTGGAAAATACTGACCTGGAAAAGTTTGAAATAATAACAGAATATGTCAACTCCCATGAGATTATTTCTTGCATACTCTTGTCCTGCTTTAGCAATCTTCTTTGCCTAGAGGAATGTTTAAAAGTCCTTTAATAGAACATAATTTTCCCCATGCAGACATATGCGAGTCCCACCGTACATACACAGCAAGCCAACAGCAAGAAATACTCTCCTGGGTAGGTCTGTATGCAAAAGGAACATTTAATGACTCTTTACTCAAACAGTCATTAAAGGAAGGTTTTCAAAGTTGGAAAAAGTCCCATTGGGCCTCCTAGCATTAGACTTCTTCTTTTTTTTTTTTTTTTTTGCTTTTTTGGAGACAGGGTCTCACTTTGTAGTTCAGGCTGGCCCTGAGCTCACTATGGTGCCCAGGCAAGCCGCCGCGAACTCAGCA